>MU968382.1:15245200-15418843 GCA_034641835.2 Pinus albicaulis | reverse complement strand
TCAAAAGTGTTGTATCTTCTTCATGCAGAAGAAGAGCGATACATTCGCGAAGTTCTGTGAGTTTAAGCACTGGTCGAGAAGGAGTCGGGGAAGAAGGTGATTTCTCTAAGGAGTGATAATGGTGGTGAATTCATCTCGGCTGAATTCAAGGAGTTCTGCAGTGCAGAAGGGATTCGGAGAGAGCTCATCGCACCCCATAACCCACAGCAGAACGGGGTGGCTGAGCGGAAGAACAGAACGATCGTGGGTGCTGCACGGGCGATGTTGCATGATGAGGGCCTACCCCTTCACTTGTGGGCTGAGGCATGCAATACAGCAGTGTATGTGCAGAACCGTTGTCCTCACAAGGTTCTTGGCATGAGTACACCAGAGGAGGCTTATTCTGGCAAGAGGCTTGATATTTCCCATTTGCGGATTTTCGGATCTCCTGTCTACATGCATGTGACGAAGGATGCGAGAAGGAAGCTGGATCCAACTGCTGAAGTTGGAATATTTGTGGGGTACACTGATACACCTCACAACTATCGGGTGTATGTGCCAGACAGTCGCAAGACTGTTGTGCGACGGGATATAAAATTTCAGGAGGAGAAAGCCATGCAGTGTTCGCTTGAGAGGGAGCCACACTTGCATGCAGATGAGGAGCTGTTAGTTCCTAAGGAGGAGCTTCCGGATGTGGATCAGCCACAAGAGGAGGTTCAGGAGGTGGAAGAAACCACCCAGGCAGTGCCAACCATCATAGGGCGCATGCGCACTACAGAAGCTGAGCGACTGGCTCGGGATGCAGAGAAGGTTGTAGGACCACCTACAGCACAGCGCAGACAGAGACAGTCACCGGATCGGTACACTGGATACATGGCTCTTATGAGTCAATGTGTTGTGACAGAGCCATCCTCTTTTGAGGACGCCGTGGAGGAACCCGCATGGGTTGATGCCATGATCGAAGAATATGATTCGATCATCAGGAACAGTGCATGGGAGATTGTCCCAAGACCGGTTGGGAAATCAGTGGTAGGTTCACGATGGATCTACAAGGTGAAGCAGGCAGCTGACGGGAGTGTGGAGAAGTACAAGGCGAGATTTGTCGCCCATGGCTTCTCACAGATCGAGGGGATTGACTATGAGGAGACTTTTGCACCTGTCGCGAGGTACTCTTCCATACGGACGATCCTTGCTCTCTCAGCGCAGATGGGGTGGCACATTCATGAGATGGATGTGAAGACTGCGTTCCTCAATGGAGTTATTGAGGAGGAGGTGTACATAGAGCAGCCTGAAGGTTTTGAGATCTTCAGCAGTGAGTCGCATGTGTGCCGACTCAAGAGAGCACTCTACGGGCTGAAGCAAGCACCTCGTGCTTGGTACACTCGGATAGACAGCTACTTCACCGGGCTTGGATTCTCCAAGAGTGAGGCAGATCCAAACCTGTACCAGATTGTGGTGGAGGGGAAGCTGCTGATCATCGTACTGTATGTATATGATCTGATTTTGACTGGCGATGAGCAGTTGATACTTTCATGCAAGGAGGATCTTGCACGAGAGTTTGAGATGAAGGACTTGGGCATCCTTCATTATTTCTTGGGATTGGAGATTTGGCAGCGCAGCGGAGGACTGTTTGTTTCTCAGGGAAAGTATGCCCAGGAGAGCGCAGATGGGGTGGCACATTCATCAGATGGATGTGAAGACTGCGTTCCTCAATGGAGTTATTGAGGAAGAGGTGTACATAGAGCAGCCTGAAGGTTTTGAGATCTTCAGCGGTGAGTCGCATGTGTGCCGACTCAAGAGAGCACTGTATGGGCTGAAGCAAGCACCTCGTGCTTGGTACACTCGGATAGACAGCTACTTCACAGGGCTTGGATTCTCCAAGAGTGAGGCGGATCCAAACCTGTACCAGATTGTGGTGGAGGGGAAGCTGTTGATCATCGTACTGTATGTAGATGATCTGATTTTGACTGGCGACGAGCAGTTGATACTTTCATGCGAGGAGGATCTTGCACGAGAGTTTGAGATGAAGGACCTGGGCATCCTTCATTATTTCCTGGGATTGGAGATTTGGCAGCGCAGTGGAGGACTGTTTGTTTCTCAGGGCAAGTATGCCCGGGAGATTCTGGAGAGGTTCAACATGCAAGGCTGAAAGCCTGTTGACACTCCTCTTCCTGGTGGTTGGAGGAAGGAGGATGCTACTTCAGCGGAGGTAGTGGATGCCACTGTCTATCGACAGTTGGTGGGGTCGCTTATGTATCTGGTCAATACACGACCCAATATATGCTATGTAGTTAACCAGCTTTCACAAGCTATGGTTAAGCCTACCAAGCTCTTTTGGAAGGTGGGAAAGCATGTATTGCGCTATATCAGAGGCACATCGGGATATGGTCTATGGTACAGACAGGAGGATGGAGCGAAGCTTTCTGGCTTCACTGATGCAGATTGGGCAGGGAGCCCAACGGACCGGAAGAGCACTTCTGGAGGAGTTTTCGGCATTGGGTCGACAGCAGTTTTCTGGTACAGCAGGAAGCAGAGATCCGTGGCACTCAGTTCAGCAGAGGCCGAGTACATGGCAGCTAGCTTGGCTGCATGCGAGGCTATTTGGATGAGGAAGATCCTCGCAGGTTTGTTCAGGTTGCATTTGGAACCTACAGTGATCTACTGTGATAACCAGAGTTGCATTAAACTCTCGGCTAATCCAGTATTTCATGATAGGTCCAAACACATCGACATCAGGTACCATCATATCAGAGATTGTGTTCAGCGGAGAATCATGATGCTTTCATATGTTCCCACGGAGGATCAGGATGCCGACATCCTGACGAAGGCGCTCACCAGGAGCAAGTTCGAATTCCACAGAGGCAGGATAGGGGTTGCAGATAATCCATATCTTGCTGAGAGGGAGTGTTGAAAATGCAGCAAGATGATGGAGCTTATTGAAATGAAGTCGCCTTCACTAAGTGGGCCCGCAGGCAAATTCTGGCGCAAAGTCTATTTTTAGACTATGTCTATTTTTAGACATATGGAGCATGGTCCAGGGGTTGCAGTATGTTATTCTTGGAGTATTGGTCATGTTGGTAAAAATAGATGGACCTCTATTTTTGGACCTATAGGTCTAAGTCTATTTTTAGACTGCCTATCCTAAAAATAGGGAAGTCAAATATTATTTACCCTTAATAATATTTGGACTCTAAACTTCAGTTTACTCTCTTGGAGCACTTCAGTTCAAGCCTTGGAAGTGGCTCATGCATATGACAGAGGAATTACGCTATTCCTAGGGTTTGGTGAGCACATGCATGGTTGACTTCAGTTAGGACTTCAGTGGCAGAAGTTTGGTGGAGTTAATGAGACAGCTAGTGGAGTTGTGTTCTGTTTATTTTAGTTGACCTGGTTGAGATTAGTTTAACTAGCTAATCAATTAGTTATGAGTGGAGTGAATTAAATATTATTTAATTCATTAATTAGTAACTCATTATTCAACTCAAGAACACATCAGTTCACTACAGTGCATGATCAGTTCAGTGGAGACCCGTGAAAGAGGTAGATGAAAGGGTGGAGTTAGCTATCAGTGGCGACATCAGTTGTGCATGAGATTTGCACCACACTTGGAGGAATTTCCCATGATGATTGCACTGTCAAGCCAAGGAGATTCGAACCTTGGATCTCTATATAGACAAGCCATGATTGCGCAATAGAGGCAAGGAAATTAGTGGTGAGTTTTGAACCAGTAACCTGTTCAAAACCAAGCTAGTTTGTGTGTAACTTTATGAGAAAGTACTGAGTACTTGTGAGGAGTATTGTACTGAGTTTGTTACATGATTTCTCCATTATAATATACACAATAGCTGCGGGGTTTTCAGCTATAAGCTTTCCCCATACATACTGTTTTAATGTGTATGATGATTTGATGTGTTATCGCTTGTTTTATTTCCGCATGTTTGATGATCTGAGTGGAAGAGATTATGTGTTGCATATGAATTCGAATTGATATGTGATCAGGATAGTCTCGGTGGATAATTAATCATTATTCAGCAAATTTCTACAGCCCTCAATCTCAATGGGAAAGAAGTCATGGATCTGGGCTAGCTGCATACCTTGCCAAAGACCTTCGAGCTCCGCTGAGTTGTTGGTGTCCCACCCCATATCTCCATAGAATATAAGCATAGGGTCTCCTTTGTGATTACGGAAAATTCCCCCAAAACCCGCCTCCCCCAGATTGCCCTTGGAGGCTCCGTCAAATTTAAGCTTAATGACCCCAGCTGGGGGGGGGGGGGGGGGCATTTATCGCTAGAGCTTTCTTTCAGAGCATTCCTACCCTTTGGATCAAGATTTGGATTGAGTTTGAACTGCCAGTTGTTCCAGACTTGTTGCTCCAACGGCAGAGTGGGGAAGTCCTCCGGCTGCCATTTTTGAAGCGCTAAGGTTTCCTGAAGATTGCTGTAAAAATTGAACCAGAGGATTTCCTGAGGGGTGGACTGATTCTTGAATATCCTTCTGTTCCTTTCCTTCCAGATATGCCATAGAGCAAGCCCTGGGATGTGTCTCCAAAGGAAGTTGAGAAGAAAACATCTGTAGGGAGCAGCTGGCCAGTTACGAATGATGGTGTTTAAATCCTCCGAAGTTCTGCCATCCCTTCTACACATGGAGTTGACTCTTTCCCAAAAGAAGGCTGCCAAAGGGCAGGTTAGCAAGAGATGTTGAATGGTTTCCTCATGTTTTTTACAGTTGGGGCATCGTGAAGGCCCTGTAAAACCCATTTTCGTTAAATTATCCCATGTGAGGATTTTCTTGTGGCAGAACAACCACAAGAACGTGGTGACCTTTGGCCAAAGCTGATGTGACCACAAATCTTTCCAGATGGGGTCAATGGGATCTAGATTCTAGGTCATCAGAGCGTAAGCTTCCTGCGTGGTGAATTTTCCTTTTGAAGAGTGCCCCCAGCGAAGGATGTCCTGCTTGTCCGTGAATCTGATTTTCCTGCTGGTTAGCTCCGCTTCCAGCGCAGGATGAGCCTGAACTTGCTGATTGTTCAAGCAGCTTACGGCCGATTTCCAGTGCCTATACCCCTGAGCATGGTTATTCTCCCAGAAGAGGTGAATCGTGGCTTCCACGGGGGTAATCAAATCGAGCTGCAGGGGCGGCTTGATGGAGGAGAGAAGCTTGGGCTACTGTTGCCATGAATCTGTCCAGAACCAGGCTGTTTGACTGTTGCAGACCTCCCAGAAGTTGTGTTCTTGAATGAGAAGGTAGTGCTGTTTAGCTGCATTCCAGATCAGTGAGCCTGCTTCTGCAGTTGACAATCGTATGAGCTCTGAAGGGGGTCTCTGGTTCGCGTATTTGGCGTTCCAGAGGCGGGCCCATGGGGTGGAAGGGTAGGATAGCCAATGCCACCAGATCTGGGCTCCCATGATAGCATTGTTGTGTAGAGGATCGGGGAGACCAAGTCCCCCCGCTATCTTTGGCTTGTAGACTGTAGTCCACTTGACCAAGGCCCATTTTTTATTATTATTATTATTATTATTATTATTATTATTAAATTTTAATATTTTTTATTTTTTTATATTTTTATATTTTCTTTATATTTTTTATTGGATTTTGTATTTTTGTTTCTAAATTTTTAATATTTTTCTTCATTTTGAAAATTTATATTAAGTTTTTTTATTTTAATTTATAAAATTCAATAAATTTTTAATTTTTTTTTAATTTTTTTAAATTTAATTTTTTTTTTATGTTTTTTTTCTTTATTATTTTTTTAATTACTTAAAATTTAAATTTTTTTATTTAAATTAAACTTGTGTATTTTAAATTAAGCTTTTTTTTAGTTAATTTGTTTTCAATTTAATATTTTTAATTTATTTTTAAACTTTTAAATTTTTGATTTTAACAATGTTTTTTTTTTTTTTTTAATTCTATTTTATATTTTAAATTTATTTTTTTATTTCAAAATTTATTTTTTTATTCAATTATTTAATATAATAGGAAAGCCGCATAGTACAACGTTTCGCTTAGGTGACCCTCACGAGACATGCTTCCTCGGGGTTAGATAGAGTATGTATTTAGATAGAGTATTATTTCGTTAGATGCGGATAATAAAGGATAAGAATATGATCACTTCCAAGAGAACCGTCATTTATAAAATAGAGAGTTATGCCCAGTAATAGATAGTATAGTATAGAAAAGGTAACGTGACCTATAGTATAGACTAGATCTGCTCAAGCATGTCGCTACAATTCACCATAGCTTTCTTTATATATGGCATTACGATGCCTACCCCTTGATATGACCCATATACATAAAGACTACATAGATATAGACTATAGATATGCCCAGGCGCCAAGGAAGCCTTAGCCTTCATCTCATACGATGAGCCAAGCTTTGGCTACCGTTATGCCTCCCTACTTTGAGCTTTAGACATTGACTTAAGCAAGCCTTAGCGAGAGACACCAAGACTAATAAGGTTGCCTTTATAGTATAGCCCAGAAACCAACCCTCCTCATTAGTTATCATTAGTTATCGAGCCTCAAACTCATTATTTACTGGGACTCATAAATGGTATCTATACTTGGATACAGAGGCAAAGGCAGACTTACTAACATACTATACTATAAATATATACTATACTATAGTCCTGATGATGAACCACACTAGTTGGTTCAAAACGCGTCGACCATGTTCCATTGCATGTGATTATTACCGAAAGAATTTTACTAATTAATAAAATTTAATGTTTTTGTTTTTAAATTTAAATTGTTATATTAATATTATTATTATTTTTTTAATTTAATAAAATCTCACACACACACACACACACACACACACACATATATATATTAATTTCAGTTCATATATATATATATATATATATATATATATATATATATATATATATATATATATTTTATTTCTGATGATTTAAATTTAATTTATTTTTGATAATTTATTTAATTTAATATTTTTTATGTATTTTATTTTTAATTAATTTTTAAATTTTTTTAATTTGAATTTAAATAATGTTTTTTTTTTTTAATTAAAATTTAATATATTTTTTAAAATTTAAATTTATATTTTAAAATTAAGATTTTTTTTGTTTTTAATTTAATAAACATTTTCTTTTTCTTTTTTAAATTTAATTCGTATATTTGGTTTTTATTTATTTTTTTAAATTTCTTTTTTTAAATTTTTTTTTTTTTAATTTAATATTTTTATTTTGTTGTTTTTTTTTATTTTTTTTGTTTTTTTATATATTTTTAAATTTTAATCTTTAAAATGTTATTTATTTTTTTATTTTTTTATTTTTTTCTTACATTTTCGATTTTTTTAATGTTTGAATTTAAAAAATAAAAATAAAAATAAAAAATATAATGAATTTTGTTCTTTTTGTAATTATTTTAATTTTTTTTTTTAATTTTTAATACAATTTTTTATTATTCTAAAAATTTTGTTTCAACACTTTATGTTTTCAGGTTGGTTTTTAGATCAAATTTTTGTAAAAAAAATTGGCTTTTACTTCTATTTTTAAAAATGTCGAAAATTTACTCTGAAAAAAAAACCAGGTTATTCCACACTACAATGTTTCATTTTCAGGGTGTTTTTTGCACCCAAAAAAAATGGCTTTTACTTGCATTTTTAAAAAATGTTGAAAATTTACGTCGAAAAAAGAGAAGGTTATTCCAGAATACAAATTTTCATATTCGACTTGTTTTTTCATGGTTTTTTCATGTTTCTTTGGTTAGAGTTCCCGTTTTGAGGTAATAGTTCCCGTTTCATCGGTAACTATGTTTCTTTCCCTCTAAAACAATGTAAAAATCCTTTTTACATTGTTTTATGATAAATTAAAATGATTCGGGACCCAACCTCTTTTATATAAACTCTGTTTATTATAAAAATACTCGACTCCTTCTATTGTTAGCCCTCGCCTTCTTAAAACCTTCCATATCCATATAATCCTGGCCCCTATATGACTAAAGCACCTTCGCTTTAATACCCCCGAGGCCCACCGCACACTTTAACCCATTGTTTCATTAACCCCGACCACCATTGGATCAACTCCCCCTCGATCCAACGAGCCACGCACCATATTGCACCTCCACAGGTGCAAAGGTTACAACCCTTCAAACCTTGCAATATGGGTGGTATGTGACCTTTTCCTCCCTGCCATGCATCGCGAACCCTATGGTATCGCATCCCCGTGGATTAAACCACCCCACCACCCATGCTCCATGCGAAAACTGCCAAACTGTCCTTTGCGCCTAACAACAAAACCATTGACCCTTTTCAAATATTTCATAGGCTTGTGTCTTTGCGATAAGCCCCCATCCACCATTTACGCCCCTACAACACTCCAAAAAGCCCGAAAAGCCCCAACCAAATGCAGAAAACTAACAAGCCCCCATTTTCCGGACTCTGTCCACACACGTAGGTTTTAATTAACAATTGTTTTTAGTGTGCAGGTGATTATACATGTAGAAAATGAATAAATCGCGTTTCTAAGGTCTGAAAAATGTTTAAACAAGTTCTTTGGGTGACGATCCAGGGTGACTTGTTTCATCTAAGGGACCAGAAGCACAAGATCAGTCTAAATCACCAATGGATCATGACCATTGATGGTTATTCAAACACTCCAAAGGTAGTTGTAGATTCAGAAGTGTCCTCAGACACATAACTTTATTGATCATGAAAAATATTACATAACAAATTTCAAGAGTTTACAAACGTAAACTCTCACTCTCACACTACACTGAAATTAGGAAACTAACCTATTTATAAGCTCTATGTTCTAACTTAATCTAGTTATGGATCACTTGGAAAATCAACAAGTGTCCATTTACAATAAATGACCCTCTAACCATCCTACTAACTTTATTCCTATTTTAGAGCCTAGGAAATGACTCTATTCTAGAGTCCTATTTTTAATAACAAAATACTATTTCTAAGTATCTCAAATATTTATTAAATATTCTAATTTAATAAATATATTTATCCTAACTTTGAATTATTTAATTTATGTATTTTTGGATTTATAATTGCCTTTATGAAAGAGGCTAACATTCCCCCCTTCAAGGATAAATCCAAAATAAGAACAAGGAACCATCTTCCAAGTTCTCAAGTTGATGCTAAAAAAATCTTCAATCTGAAGAGACCATGAGTCAGTTGTATGTCTGATTCATCTCTGAATGTTGCTTGACAACTCCATCAAGTGCCAAGTTGCAAAAGGATCCATGTGTCCTTTGCATGAAATCAACATCAAAATTTTGTTCAAATCCCACTAGCTGATGAAGTAAAAAAAAACTCATTGTTGCTTTTGTTGTGCTGAAAAATGTTCACTGCTTCTTTGCTGTCGACTGCCCACTGGAAAATTTGTTGATGCCCACTGGAAATTTTTTTGATGCCCACTAGCTGTTGAAGATGCCCACTGGCTGCTTTTGCTGGTTTTGTTGAGACTTTCAGTCTGACAACCACTGCCAATTTCATTGACATTTTACCCCCTTTGTCAGGTGAAAGGAGAGACACTTCTTTGGAAAGTATTCCTAAACTCCCCCCCTTTAGGTGTAGGAGTTTTACACTGGTGTACTCCCTTGTTCAACTATATGAGAGTACCATCATCTTTTCACTGTTGGCTGCACTATGTGTGATTGTATGTGATTGTAGAACTGAGACAATCTTTTGACTGTGGATGACCATTTCCAAGGATCAATCCATTCATAATGTATCTTCAATCTGGCTGATTGCTGTTGGTTGCAACATTTTTCTGAGGAATGATTGGGCTTGTTACAATGGCGACAAGGATGGAGATAAAAACACTGATCTTCCATATTACTGGGTCTTTGACAATGAGAACATCTCGGTTGGAATTCAACTTCAGGTTGCTTGCAATTCTGTTTGTCTGCAACTTTGGGTGGCGTGCATTGCTGGTTGTCTGCAAATTTCTCAGAACTTACTGAGGTGAGTGGTGCAATAAATCCTCCACTGACGAACTTAATTGGCTTGGAATAATCTGGAATATGCAAGTTGGTGTCATTGTTGACATATCCTAAGCCTGGTCGATTCTTGTTATTCTGAATTTCTTCCCAGGGCTTCATGAAGGGCTTGGAAGAAATTTAAACTGGAACAACTTCGACACTTGAAGCTATTTGAATGAATGACTTATCATATGGATGGTTCAAAGACTTGAAAGTATCACTCTTTTATTGCAATTCAATCCTTTGAAGTTGCGGCTCGAGTTGAAGAAACTCAATAGTTTCATGTGTTTGTTGTAGATGCCATGAAAGATTAGCAAGAGTTTCTTTGCTGATGTGCACCATGTCTTCATCACTGGAGATGATCAAACTGTGAAGAATGTTTAACAACTGAATATGTTGTGCCATCTGAACTTGTGCACTTGAAATCAGGCTCTCTTGTTGTACATTTCGTACTTTGAACTGTTTCACTTGAATGACAGGCTCGCTTGAATGTGGCTGGAATGTCACGCTCGCTTGATTTGTTGTTTATTGCACTTGCTAGAATTGTAGAATTTTCTCACTTAAACTCTGGAATTCACGCTCTCTTGATGACGATCGCATTTGTTTAAGCGATCACTTGACTTACTTGATGACTTCACACTCACTTGAATGATTAGCCATGCTCGCTTGATGTCTATCTCAACTTGCTTGATTAGTTGCTTTGATGGTTGCTACAATAAAATTCACTCTAGCTCACTTGAAGTTTTGAAATTTGTACTGTTTTGATGCAAATTGCTTGAATTAATAATCACACTCGCTTGCAGGAGATGTAAACTTGTTGCTTGTTTGCTTTAAAAAATCATGCACTCACTTGATTTTGCGTAAAGGAAGGGTGTCGAACACTGTCGACAATGCACCCAAGAAAGCTTACAAATATTTTAATGATTCACTTGTTCTCTTAAAAATTCGTTAACAATGAATTTTTAATGATTCACTTAAAACAATGAATTTGATTACAAGTTCTGAAATGGATTTGGAAGAACGTTGATGTAGACTTTTCTTTGAAATGCATTAACTTGACTAAGTGAATTTGATTGTTGATGTAGAACGCTGATGTAGACAATCGTTGATTTTATGTTGTAGTGTTGATCTTGCAGCTATTTCAGTACATGTGTTGTGCTTGCTGATATTGAATTTTATGTATGAGATAGTAAATGAAATTATTGATGTGTCACAACTAGACACAAATAAAAAACCAACAACATAAAGCCATAAAAAAAAACATGCGCCATCACAAACACACATGGTGTACCTAAGATCCCCTTATTCAATTTCAGGTGGATCTAGGACACATCAACACCAAAATATGATATTTTTATTAAGTATTGAGTACATAATAAATCTCCGCCTTCAAGTAATGAATATGCCAAGCTCACAACCCTTAGAAGCAATTCGTCTTCAAAAACTGGATATTCACCGACTCAATCTCTCTCAAAGTAAAATAATACTTTGAATTACAACAATGGCTTTCCCTTATCACTCCAAATACAAATGGAAACACACTGTAACGACCAATCTAGGATTCTAGATTAGACTCAATTTAATGTCGACCAAGGTAGGTAGTCTTAGAGGCACATCTAATATTTTTAGACCTAAAAGGTTCTGTTCTGTTTATCTAAATAAATGTCTAATTGTGACAGGCTCCAGTACTCCTTTACAAGAGATTAAAATATGTTTCATTTTTACAATTTAAACACTTATATTATCAAATTTAATCTACTGATCTTAAAAAAAACAGTGTGTTACTAATCTGAGCTTTTCAATCCTCTTACGAGGATATGTTTCACAAAAACTCCTCTAAGATAACACACTAAACATTCTAGAAATCAAATTCATAAAAACAAACAGAATTCATAGAGATATTTTGAAATCCAATGCTCGATTATACCTCTTACAAGGACTGATTCAATAATTCTGCAATTGAATTTTCAAGCTAATACTATGAATCATAAAATAACAATAATTTCAAGAACTTCTAATTAAATGAATGAACTCACAAGCAATGAAATGAAATACGCTGCTCAGATCTGAATACTAATTTCTATGAAACATAAACATAAAATAAAGTGTACCAATCTTTACGTAGGGCCCTTCCACGCTCTGATGGCACACTTTGATAACTTCAAATGATAAACCTTTAACTCGTAAACACTGTAATTGATGAAATTCTGCCTTTCATTAAATTCTGGAAATGGATTACATTCAAAACAGAGTGCTGGAAACGCTTTACAGTCTTAAGTATGTTTTTTTTCAATGTTTTCACTAGCTAACCTTTCTAATCAAAATCCTCCTATTTATTAAAATTTACAACTAGAAGGCTATATTCGTTCCTTCTTCATCCTAACTGATTCCAACATAGTTCGAATCAGTTTAGAATTCCTAATTCTAAGCAAAAGATCAAGTACATCATTATGGCTTCTAATATTTCTGCTGAAGAGGCTGAGTTTGACCGTCTTTGACCATATATTCAGGAACTCCAAATTCGATGCTAAATAGATTTTCCACCATGTATGTACATCCTAGATCACGTCCATGCCTTCTATTTCGATTTTCCTGCCATGCCACATGTCACAACATAAACTGATTACAGGAAGTCATTACATCCTGTAATTTTGTTGAAAAATTCCAAATTTTAACATAAAAACTCATAAATTAAATTTAATGCAAAATAACAATTATAATGCTTCATTTATCAATTTCAATGGACTTATGGGAAGTTTATGGAGGAAAATGATAGATAAATGATGGATTTTTAGAAGAAAAGGATAGCAATAAAATAGTACCAACATCTCCGCCAAACTCAATGATTTAGCATGTCCTCATGCTAATCGTGATGTGATCCCCTTAAACTCAGTTTCTGCTTGTGCCTCTACTGCCTGTAACAATATATCCACATTCTTTTGAACTCGGGCATTCTTCTGAACTTGGGACTGATGTTTTATATTCTTATATTTTTCCTTGAGAATTTTTTTCTGAGTGTAACATTTTATTGCCCAATTGCATATTTCAGTTTGATCAATCTTCAGTTCCTTGATCTTTTTCTTCAGTTTCTCATTTTTCTACTATATCTTCTTGCTTTGAGCTTTCAACATTTCATTTTCCTTCTTTATAACCTTCTCTAACATGTTTGATTCCATCAATTCCTCTTTCAGCCTTTCAATCTGTTTTTCTAACCTTTTCTGCTTCTTATTTGTAGGTATTGGTTCTTCCTTTTCTTTCTCATTTATTCCAGTTTCCATCTCTGCTTCATGTGCTGACTCACTACTTTCAATTTCCATTGGTATGCTTGCATTCTGCTCTGGTGGCTCATCTTTTGTTTGACTCCTTTTCATTCTCCTTGATCTTCTCTTATAAGTAGTGAAGATTTTATCTTTTTCAATTCTCTTGGAAATTTCTTGCCTCTGCCTTCTTGTCCTTACACTACTGCTCGGTTGAGGAACATTACTTGACTTAAGCTCAGGGGTTTCTTCATCAACATCAATCATCAATTCCATGCTTCCTTGCTTTTCCTGTTCTTCTCCTCCAACTTCAATTTGATTTTCAATTAAAAATTCCTTCCATGTTTTTCCTCTTCTCTGCAGCTCAGATTCAATTAGTATTTTGACCAAACCATAATGATATAAAATCCTATCTTCATTACCTTTTTGCTTCTGAATAGTCTTCGACATTTTAGTCAGACTCTGCAAAAGGAAATAGGGCAGATTGATAGTACATTGGCCTTTCAAGTGCAACATAAGTTTTATATGGTATAGGTATACTATACTATAACGTCCTTCACATGTAATGAATTTTTGAATGATGTACACCATCTCATCCCATGGGTGAACTAACCAGCTTCTTGGGACACCCTTTTTCCAGTTAAATGAAGAAACCCTTGACCTGGACATAAAATGGGTCCATGATTTTTCCTTGAATTGCTTGGTTTTGAAATACTTCTCTCCTTCAGGACTGATTTCCAATGTTTGTGCTATTATATCTTCTGAAATTCTAAAAGAGACATTTCCTACTAGAGCTTTCTCTCCATTGAAGGAAAATGAAAATTGCTTCGTAACCTTTTCATTATTCCCATTAAATTTCTGTAGGAAAGGCAACCAATGTTTTTCCTCTAGAATTTTGACACAATCTTCATGATACTTTAGTCTATCAAATGTTTCGGGCTCCGCTCTGTTGGTCATTGTTTAAAAAAAAAAAAAAAATTCTCTGTTCTAACCCTTTTTTTCTATGCTCAACAATTCTATCAAGGTTTTCATGTGGTTACCTCTTCTCCCGCGTTCCACTGACCTGATTAACGTCTTCAATTCTCTGAGCTGTCTTCTTCAATTTCCTGAGATGTTACTCAAATTCTCCTCAATTCTTTGAGCTGCCTTATTTAATTACCTGAGCTATTTCTCAAATTCTGGGCGGAAGTAGAGAAAAACCCTTGGATAAACTTATCTGCTATATTTTCTTCAATGGAACCCCACCTGCTGTCTCGGCCCTCCTTAAGAACTCAGAGTCTAAAAATTAACTCTTTAACCACTCTATGAACTCAGAGAAATTAAAAATTCAATCAACCGACCTTCACTTGCTTGGTATCATACAATACGCAGAGAACAGAGTCTTAAGGTCATGAGTTTGTTTGCAGGATCGGATAGCACATTCAAATTGGTCATGAGTTTGTTTGCAGGGTCGGACAACGCATTTAGATTATGAGAACAAAGGAGTAGTGCTAATTTATAAAAGCATAACCATGATATAAATCGTGTGATGATAACGGATACATTCCACTCCATAAATGAATTTGGGTCAGAGCATCATTTTTATAACTCCATCAGTTGAAATGAAATGTAATCATGCGTTTTAGAAATGTCTTACTATTGAGCTGACTCTTCATTGAGTGTCCATTCAGACCACTTCCTTGTTGGTACCTTTATTGACAGAGGGCGTATCTAAAAACGATGAGTTTTTGAAGAGCGTAATAGGGATAGGAAATAAGGAATAGACTAAAGTATGAATGGGAATAGGAAATAGAATAATAGGCTAAAGTATGAATATGAATAGAAAATAGAATAATAGGCTAAGGTATAAATGGAAATGATCATTTAGAAATAGGCATAAGGAATAGGAAACAAAGGTTATGGATATAGGGATTTTTGAAATTGATAATCAAGCAATAATAATTATCATTTTTGAACACTAAAATAATTTAAGAATTTTAAATGTTAAAAATGAAAATTTCAACAATAATTTACACTTGTTGACTAACAGAATGCTGATTTGGCTTGCACAGGTGTGACTGATCTGTTTGTACAGGTATGACTAATCTTCATTTTTCAAAACAGGTCCCTTTGAAATGAGTATAACAGGTCCCTTTTTAAAATATGAAGAACCATATTTATTTTTCAAAACAGGTCCCTTTGAAATGAATATAACAGGTCCCTTTAAAATCTAAAGAACCATTTTTATGCAGCTTCTTTTATTCTTGTTGTTGATGTAGCCTTCGAATTCTGGTAATAAACAACCTTTGAAAATTTTGTGGAAGTAAAACAGGTCCCTCTAAAGTAGCCTTTGTTGATGATGTATCTTTTGTTGAAGTCCTTAACAGGTCCCTCTGATATTGATAATGTTGACATAGTCTTCTGAACAGGTCCCACTACAAATCTTATTGCTTAAACAGGTCCCTCTAATTAGAACAAAAGTAGCTCTTTATTGAAATACTGAACAACTGAATTGAAATACTGAATAACTGACACAAATTCCTTGAAGATTTAAAAAAAATGAGGAGATGAAAAATCACTGATTCTTCTACCAAAGAGAAAAACCACTAATTCTTCTCCCCCACTAAGTGTTTGACTTGTCCTCAAGTCATTATTGAATTGATGAAAAAAAATAAACAAGTAGAACAAAGAATTATTACCAGCCAAATGATTGGTTTTCAAGTAAGAATTCAGGTTTAGAGTGTGCCAGAGTCTGGTTTTCACATCTAAACCATTATTTATTTTTTATTTTTTAATTTTATGTTTTTTTATTTTTTTTATTTTTTGAAAAGAAATTGAAATGACTAAGGTAGAGATATCACAGCTAAAGGCTGTGATATCTGAACCTCCTTTTGCTGAGATACTGTTTCAATAAAATCTTCCTTGCTTATGGGCTTATGATAGAGTTTCAGCCTGCGGCCATTGACAGTAAAGGTCTTGCCTTCTCCATCAATTGTTGTAAGTTTGACCGATCCATTGTCATATGCTTCAACTATTTCATATGGGCCCATCCAATGTGTTGTAAATTTGGCTTTATGGTCTCTGAATTTAGAGTCAAAGAGTAAAGCCCAGTCTCCTTCTTTAAACTGCTTCTTCTTAATGTGTGCATCATGCCACTGCTTCCTCTGTCTCTGCATTAGGATTGTTCTCTCTTCCGCTTGCTGTCTCATCTCATCTAACTGGTTTAATTGCATAATTCTCTCCTTTTGTGCTTCACTGAGATCAATTCCTAAATCTGCAGCCATCTTATAAGTATGTATTTGAAATTCGATAGGAAGCAGTACCTCTTTTCCGTACACCAACTGATATGGTGTAAATCTAGTAGTGTCTTTCCACGTAATCCTATAAGCCCACAATGCATCTTTGAGTTTTTCTTCCCAATTCTTTCTGTTCATTGATATTGTTTTAGTGATAGTCCCCTCCAAAGTTTTATTTGTTGATTCCACTTGGCCATTGGCCTGTGGATGGAAAGGTGTGCTTTTTCTGTGCTTAATATTATATTTTTCTGTTATATCTTGAACTAACTTTGAAGTGAACTGAGTACCCTGATTTGTGACTATCTCCCTAGGTACTCCATACCTTACAAAAATTCTTCAAAGAGGAAGTTTACCATTGTTTGCTCTGTTGCTCGGACTAATTCTTTTGCTTCAGCCCATTTTGTCACGTAATCAGTATATACTAGGATGTACTTTTTGCCCTTTGATGGTGGATTGATGGGACCTACAAAATCTAGAGCCCATTTCTCAAATGGCTCTAAATGTACTTGGGGCTGAAGTGGCATTTCATCCGAAGCTGTGGGTCTGCCCATTCTTTGACAACTGTCACAACTCTTCACATACCTCTTGGAATCCTTAAAAATAGATGGCCAGTAGTAGCCAAGGCTGAGAATCTTGAATGCTGTCCTCTTGGCTGCAAAATTCCCACCACACGGTTCGTCATGACAAGATTTTAAAATATCAATTATTTCATCATTTCTTACACATCTTCTAATAATCATATCATAACCGGTGTAAAATAAATCTCCATTGATCCATGAATATCTAGCACTTTGTTTGATGAGCCTCTTCTTCTCCTTTGTAGTAAAATGTGGAGGTGTCTTTCCTGTGGACAAATAATTGGCTAAGTCAGCATACCATGGATCTACTATTGAAATTGCAAATAGATTTTCATCTGGAAAAGAATCTTCAACCGGAACAATCTCACCTGAGTTCTGCAGTCTAGAAAGAAAATCTGCCACCTGATTCTCCTTACCTGGCCTATCTAACACTGTAATATTAAATTCCTGTAGTAATAACAACCATCTGGTAACTCTGCCATTAGTGATTGGTTTATTCATTATATATTTAATGGTTGAGTGGTCTGTATGTACAAAAACCTCATAACCAGTGATATAGTGTCGGAATTTATTTACAGCATGTATGATTTCCAACATTTCTTTTTCAGTGACTGTGTAATTTAATTCTGCAGGTGTTAGATTTTTGCTGATAAAATAGATAGCATAATTGAAAGACTCTTCCTTTTGGCCTAAAGAAGCACCTACTACAGTATCATATGCATCTGAAAAGATGTGAAATGGTAGAATCCAGTTAGGTCCTTTTAAGACTGGTGTGGTTGATAGTTTTTCTTTGAGTGTTTCAAAAGCTTTCTGACAATCTTCATTCTAGTTGAAAGGTGTATCTTTTGCTAAAATTTTAAACAGAGGTAGAGCTATTTGCTAAAATGTTCAATAAATCGTCTATAATAGCTTGCATACCCAAGAAAACTTCTTACCTCTTTTTGAGTCTTCGGAATTGGCAAATTGACAATGATCTGAATTTTTGCTGGATCAACTTTAATGCCTTGAGAAGAAATATAGTGACCCAATACTATCCCTTCATCTAGCATCATAAAACACTTTTAATTGCTCAAAGACAGATTAGCTTCAATACATCTCTTCAAAAATTTCTCAAGATTTTCTAATGAATGCTCAAATGAATTACCATAAACCGAAAAATCATCCATATAAACTTCAACACACTCATGAACTAAATCAGCAAAAATAGCCAAAATAGCTCTCTGAAATGTAGCTGGAGCGTTACAAAGTCCAAATGGTAAAACATTATAGGCATAATTACCCCAGGGACAAGTAAAAGTGGTCTTATCCTGGTCCTCTAAGGCTATCCTGACCTGGTTATAGCCACTGAAACCATCAAGAAAAGAGAATGATGATTTCCCAGCTAATGTGTCTAGCACTTGGTCGATGAATGGTAGTGGAAAATAATCTTTGAGGGTTTCTTTGTTCAATTGTCTATAATCAACACAAATCCTCCCTTGCCATTTTTCTTGGGCACTACTACCAATGGTGATACCCACTGACTGTCAGAGATAGGATATATAAAATTAAATTTCAATAGTTTTTGCAATTCCTCTCTAACAATATCTTGAAGAATGGAATTCATTCTTCTCTGTGGTTGCCTCACTGGTTTTATGTTATTATCTATGTAAATATGGTGAGTGCATGTTTCAGGGTGGATTCCGTGCATATCGGTGTAGTCCCAAGCAAATGCTTGCTGATACTTTCTCAATACTTGAATCAATTTTTCTTCCTGAGATAAGTCTAAGTGAGTGCTAATATTCAATGTTATGCCCGGACTAATCTCTATAGTCTTACTCTGAGTGTTTGTGATAGATTGAATGGGAAAAGTGTTTTCAAATGATGTTTGCAAAGAATGGAGTGTACATATTTCTTGAAAATTTTGTGCCAAAAATTCATCTGCAACATGGTATTGTTCATTTCTTATTTCTTCAGACATTTCAGGTTCAGAAAGGAACAATACTATCAAATCATCATTATTATCTTCATGAAAATCATAGATCTGATTGATGCTAAAAACAGATTGAACTTCTTCCTTATCATTTTATTTATCATCAAGCCATAATTTTTTTGCTACTACTGGTGTTTGTGCTGATGGGTAAAGAGTGAGTTGTTTCCTTTCAGTTCCTCGTGAAATGATCATATTACCTGATCGACACCCTATGAATCCATCAGCAGTTGCTAACCATGGTCTACCAAGAATGATAGGGTGACCTCCTAAATTAGATTTTGGTTGAAGAACTAAAAAGTCCACTGGATACTCCCAAGAGTCCAGTGAAACAATTATATCCTCCAAAATTCCTTCAGGAATCACTTTAGACCTATCAGCTAGTTCTAAGACAATTGGTGTGTATTGCAAGTTTCTCAATTGGAGTGTTTTCATTGTGTCAAGAGTCATCACATTTATTGCTGCCCCTAAGTCAATTAAAGTATTTGGAATAGGTATGTTGTTGATGATTGTAGTGACTCTGGGAATGCCAGGATCAACATACTTTTCCATTGAAATAGTGTTTGACAAAAGGCCAGCTAGGTGTCCAATAACGTGAATTGTTTGTGGATCAAGTCTTTTTCTTGTAGGCTTCTTGAGGCATAACTCTCTAACTGCTTTAGTATATATAGGAATTTCTTTTATGGCTTGGAGAAGTGGAATTTTTATATAGACATTCTTCAGCTCATCTAAAGCATCAAACTGTGGTAAAGATATGGGAAGCTTTGGTTGGATCAATCTTTCCGGAAAAGGTGGTGATTGCAATGGTTGGATTTGTTTATTTTTGATGTCTTCATTTTGTTTCTTTTGATTTGGTGTTTCATTTTCAATGTTTTTGTTTTCCTCTTGTTTCTCAGCTATGGGAAGTTCTTTTTGAAGTACCTTACCAGACCTCAACTCAATATTTTGTAAAGGTAACGTGGGATATGATGGTCCCTCATCTACACTATAAGCTGGTCTTTCTGATCTATTATTTGGATTTGGTACAGGTTGAGCAGGAATCTGAGTGGGTGTAGGAGGTTGGTTATATGGAAGTTGTAATTGGGGTGGATTTATTGGTGGAGGAGCAGGCAATGTTTGTTGAATGTTTTGGGGTGGATGAGAAATTTTCTGCTGAGGATATTGCTGATATGTTTGTGGATACTGCTGATATGGCTGATTATACTGTTGATATGGTTGAGGATATGATGAGTATGGTTGAGGATATGATGGGCATTGCTGAAATGGTTTCCATTGTTGTTGGGGGTAATTTTGGTGTTGCCATGGCATGGGTACATTCCAAGAATTCTGAACATACATTTGATCTTGTGCAGGAAATTGAAAATTCTGATTTGGAAACATACCTGGAGGTGGAGGTCTTGGCTGCCATGGTCTCTTAGCACCCATGAAGTACACATTTTCCAAATCTGCATTGGCTTCCAAGTTACAATTCTGCAAAATCTTTATTTTAGAACAATGAAATATATCATGATTTTCAGTACAAAAGGCACACACCTGAATGTTTTCTAAAGGAAAATATTTCAAAGCATGTTTCTTCTGGCATTTTGGACAAAAGATAGCCATTAATTGATCTTCTTCTTATTGTCTTTTCTTTGCTTTCATAGTGTTAATTTGATTTCCTAAGGTGCTTAATAAGTCTATTTTGAATTCTTCTAATAGATTTCCTATTTTAGCCCTTGTGACACTAGCTGAAGCAGATTTTGTGGCTTTGGATGATATAGCTCTTTTTCCATTTCTAGCTTTGATCCTGGAATAATTTTCACATAAGTCAGCAATTTCTTCGAAAGGTAAGGTGGAAATATCACCTTTTCCCATCAAGTTAAGATCGTCTAAGTACTCCTCTCGAATGCCCTTCAAAAATATTGTTCGAATCAGATCAAGAGACATGGTTCTATGTTTTGATTTTTGTAAATTGTAGACAAATCGTTCCAAATACTCCTCTAAAGTTTCATCCTCCTGTTGATTCATTCTAAAGATATCATCTTTAGAATCTTTCGATCTACAATAAGGTTAATATTTCTTTAGGAATATTTTTTGCATGCCATCCCAATCAGTTATTGCATGTTCACCTAGTCCCATGAACCATCTTAATGCTGATGCCTTTAATGTTGCTGGGAAGAGTCTAAGCCTATGGGCATCATCTGTGTAACCATATGTTTGGCATACTATGTCAAACTCAAACAAGAATGAATCTGGATCTTCTGATGCCATACCATAAAAAATTGGTAACATAGATGGAGGTATGTTTTTCATTTTGATATCCTCATCATGATTTTCTCCTGGTTCTTGAATAGGAAATTCAAAGGTTGACTCTTCCTCCTCTCTTCGATCTTGGTATTGTTTTTGTTTCAGTTCAATTTCTCGTTGTCTTATCCTTTCCTCCTGATGTCTCTCATATTCTCTAAGTTGTTTAGGAGTGGGTCTTCTTGCTGATCCTCCTCCTTCCTCAGCCATTTTGATAAGTTCCTATGTTGTTTTAAGTTCTTCTTCAGTGTCACTTGTTTCAAAGAGAAGTTGTTGTGTTGGTTTTTCTCCTAATTGAATTTGTTCAATAACAGTAGGTTCAAGGAGAGATTGTTGAGTTGTTTTGGTACCTTCTCTTGTTGTAGAGGATTCAGGAAGATATTTCTTCTTTGCTTCGTATGCCAATAAAATTTATCTCTCTATAAGTGTAAGTCTTTGGCCTGATTTTTGTTTATCTTCTAGTTCTTGTACAGTGACTTTCCCAGCTGGTGTTGTGTGTTCAATTCTTTCTAAAGGATCTGCTCCTAGTGGTGGGTTAGTTCTTGGATGGGGGGTTTTTACGAATCTACCTTTATCATCTCTAGGTCTAGACATATGTAAACATGACTTCTAAAATTAAAATTAAATCTATGTTTTTGTTTGTTTTGAGTTTTTTTTTTAGAACTCCTCTAGTTGCGCCTCCCCGGCAACGACGCCAAAATGTAACGACCAATCTAGGATTCTAGATTAGACTCAATTTAATGTCGACCAAGGTAGGTAGTCTTAGAGGCACATCTAATATTTTTAGACCTAAAAGGTTATGTTCTGTTTATCTAAATAAATTTCTAATTGTGACAGGCTCCAGTACTCCTTTACAAGAGATTAAAATATGTTTCCTTTTTACAATTTAAACACTTATATTATCAAATTTAATCTACTGATCTTAAAAAAAATAGAGTGTTACTAATCTGAGCTTTTCAATCCTCTTACGAGGATATGTTTCACAAAAAATCCTCTAAGATAACACACTAAACATTCTAGAAATCAAATTCATAAAAACAAACAGAATTCATAGAGATATTTTGAAATCCATTGCTCGATTATACCTCTTACAAGGACTGATTCAATAATTCTGCAATTGAATTTTCAAGCTACTACTATGAATCATAAAATAACATTAATTTCAAGAACTTCTAATTAAATGAATGAAATCACAAGCAATGAAATGAAATACGCTGCTCAGATCTGAATACTAATTTCTATGAAACATAAACATAAAAGAAAGTGTACCAATCTCTACGTAGGGCCCTTCCACGCTCTGATGGCACACTTTGATAACTTCAAATGATAAACCTTTAACTCGTAAACACTGTGATTGGTGAAATTTTTCTTTTCATTAAGTTCTGGAAATGATTACATTCAAAACAGAGTGCTGGAATACGCTTTTACAGTCTTAAGTCTGATTTTTTTCAACGTTTTCACTAGCTCCCTTTTCTAATCAAAATCATCATATTTATTAAAATTTAAAACTAGAAGGCTATATTCGTTCCTTCTTCCTCCTAACTGATTCCAACATAGTTCGAATCAGTTTAGAATTCCTAACTTTAAGCAAAAGATCAAGTTCATCATTATAGCTTCTGATTTTTCTGCTGAAGAGGCTGATTTTGACCGTCTTTGACCATATATCCTGGAACTCCAAATTTGATGCCAAATAGATTTTCCACCATATTTGTACATCCTAGATCACGTCCATGCCTTCTATTTTTATTTTCCTGTCATGCCACATGTCACAACATAAACTGATTACAGGAAGTCACTACATCCCATAATTTTGTTGAAAAATTCCAAATTTTAACATAAAAACTCATAAATTAAATTTAATGCAAAATAACAACTATAATGCTTCACTAATCAATTTCAATGGACTTATGGGAAGTTTATGGAGAAAAATTATAGATAAATGGTGGATTTTTAAGAGAAAAGGGTAGCAATAAAATAATACCAACACACACCTTATCTCTCCCAAAAAAACATCACCCTTATTACAAAATCAATGAAAATCTTCACCCTTATGACTCCCTTCACAAAAATATTTTTGCCACTCCTTATCTCTCCCCAATCAATATTTAAAAAGCCTTTATAATCATGCTTTTACATAATTTCCATTAAAATAGTGGAATGAACATTATGAAGTCACTTTAAAGTGATTAAAAGTGTTTTTTTTTTTAAATGTCACTTTCTTCCTCTTCTCCCTTTTGTTAATGCATACTAAAAAAAACACTTATCACTCCTATATTCTAGGTGACTCTCTTTAATAAAAATGCAAAGAAAATTCGAGGGTTTTGTCTTGCATACCATCTAATCTCTTCTAGAAAATCCCTTCGATTCGTCCCATAAAATTTTGACCACTGAAAAGGATTAATTCGACTTTCGTAGGATTGAGGGTCACGACTTAGTGTAATAATAGATTCGGTCCTTGTTTCAAAAGCCTAAATCGGGAATTTTGTTAATATTACGTTGTTTTGGTGCCATCCAAATGATATTTGAACCAATCTCAGCCTGAGCCAGTAGCCAATTCAACCTTTCAATCACAGCCACCAATTATCCTATAGAAATATATGCCTGAGAACAATGAATAAGTATAATCTTCAGTATTCACTTATTTGTCCTTCTAAAGTTAAAAAAAAAAAAAATTATGTTGTCATTTAGTCCTCAAATGATGAAAAAATTCAGTAGATCAGACTTAGAACAGACAGGGGAAATTTGGCCCAAATATGAAAAAATTCTCAGCCTCAAGAAGACCAGAGATCAATTCCTAAAAATGACAAGATCAACGTCCTTCAATATGAGAAAATCGTTTCTTCAGTGAAAATAAATTTAGCTTCAGTAGGAGATGGAATTCAGATCCAAACAATAGCTTGATTTATTGGTGAATGATCAATGACCCAACCCTTACTTTAACAGATGAATTCGTTCCTAGAAGAAAATCAACTCGGCTCTTCGAGAATATTTTGCTTAGACTGATTCTGCTCAATCAGATTCCGGGTCTTTCTGGTTTAGTCGTCGTGCCAACAAGCCGGGTCTTTCAAATTCTGTCAAACACAGTTGCTTGGAGATGTTGATGCGTGAACGCTACCAAACACTCTAGTCATTAACAGACTCTAGAAGAACTCACGAATATACATTCCGGTCATTTAAAAGGCTGGTTGCTACGATCTCACGGATCCGATCATTAACAGACCCTAAATAACTGGTCGAATAAAGCGCGATTACAAATTTTCCGGCTGCAATTTTTCTCTAGCAACTTTCAATTGACTCGGATTGCAAACGCAAACGCCCCTTTCTGCAATTGAACGCAGGGAGACCCACATTCCTAAATAATCACTGCAGGTCAATTCCACTTCAGGGAATGAATTTCAGACCACATCTCCTCTCTAAATGAACTGATATTCCGCACATCAAGCTCGTTAGATGAAAATAGCCATAAAAAATACAAATTTCGGATTCTTAATACAAATACAAATGCGAGATCAAACCGAAAGATTTTTAATACAAATACGTTATCGGATCAAATACAAATGCCGCAGATTCTTAATCTTAACAATTTTCCATATAATGATATAATTTTTCTTGAATTAAATCTGCCATAACCCTTTCTTGGAAATACACGCAGGTAACCCTCAACCCATGATCGAATCCATTCAACACCCAATTTAACTCAGATCAACACGCAGAGAGTGGCAATGGCGAGCAAGGGTAGTAGATGGATTGTGATAGAAATGGTAAGAAATCGGTCTAAATTGGCTCAAATTATGAGAAAGGGACTAGAACCCTCCTAGGCGAGGAGGAACATAACTTACATGCCGCGGCCGGGGGATGGTGCACCGTTGGCAGCCGAGAATTAGCTAAATCTCACTGTAGCACTTATATAATTCGTTCCAATGTGAATATATATCCACAAAAAAATCAAATACCAATCAACGAAGCAGCATACCTCCTTAAACAGATTACTGTAATTCGAACACCGTTTGTGAAAAACATCACAGCGGATGTGTTAATATGTGCTTGGTGTAGCGCCTTCCTACTTTCACTCAATATTCAACAAATATCTCAGGCTGGCACAAATCGAAATCTCTCTACATTCTCCATACGCTCCAATTCAACCACTGTGCTAACATTGCAGATATTCCAATGATTGTCTTATTAGGCGAACACAAGTTCTCCACATGCCCAGCAATCATATAATTCTATGATACCACATGTAGATTCAAAAGTTTCCTCAGACACATAACTTTATTGATCATGAAAAAGATTACATAACAAATTGCAAGAGTTTTAAACAAACGTAAACTTTCAATCTCACACTACACTGAAATTAGGAAACTAACCTATTTATAAGCTCTATGTTCTAACTTAATCTAGTTATGGATCACTTGGAAAATCAAAGAGTGTCCATTTAAAATAAATGACCTTCTAACCATCCTACAAACTTTATTCCTATTTTAGAGCCTAGGAAACGACTCTATTCTAGAGTCTTATTTTTACTAACAAAATACTATTTCTAAGTATCTCAAATATTTATTAAATATTATAATTTAATAAATATATTTATCTTAACTTTAAATTATTTAATTTATGTATTGTAGGATTTATAATTTCCTTTATGAAGGAGGCTAACAGTAGCAAGAGTTCTCCACAACGCAGTTAAAGAAAACAGTCAAAAAATTCACCATGACACTGAAAGGGTAAAGAGATTAAAGGTTTAAAATAAAGGTTAAAGGAAAGAAATAGGATTAGAAGATAGAGTGAAGAACGAAAGAGGTTAAAATAATTAAACAGAGAAAGAAGAGTTAAGGAGAAAACAAATCCAAGTTTAAAGAGACAAATCAGAGGTTAAAGGACAAATCAAAAGAAAATTAACAGATAAGACAGATCCGAATGATAAGGCCACTCAACAATTACTTCTTCAAAACACATTTTCCACCTACAACCTCATTTTACTTACATAAAAGCAACTACAATTATTGAAGCATAAATATTTTAAAGCAGCTCAACAGTTATTGTAAAAATTTAACGATAAAGCCATAAAAGTCAAAAATATCCTAAAGTTAGCTTAGCAGTTAAAAAATAAGTTATTATTTCAGTGAGTCAGTCAGAGATATTTTTCCTTGGGCCTTGCATGGTCTCAAAGGTCAAGATTACATTTACTTTGTAACAACTATATCCTGAAACCCTAGAATAGGATCACCTCCTCATCTACAAATAAATACTACATGTATTATTCATTATTCTCATTGGTTGGTTGCTTGATTAGAGGATTGGTTGCTAGGCTGGGTTTGATCGGACTCTGAGCTGAAAAGGTTATTGCATTGGAGTATTGTAACTATTTTGGACATTAGTAATACAAGCACGTTCACGGGATTCTTGAGCTATGTTAATGGTGATGTTATCCTTCTTTGTCATTGTTTTCTCTTATGTTTTCTACATTGTCCATCATTTCTCTGATAAAGGAACATAAATTTTAGATTAAGATTTGATATCTTGGCACCTTAATTTTGTCTGCTTCTTTCATCTTAATGTTTTCTTCTACAAGGTCTGATTAGAGAATTCAGGGGTGTCCTGCTCTTTAGTTCCACCTAGCTTGTTGCCATGAAGTTTACTTAGTAGAGTCTAGACAGAGAAGTTTATGGTTGTCCTTGTCCTTTGGTTTTTCTTAAACTGTTTCTTTAAAGGCCTTCTTTGAAGTTTGATTAAATAATTCAGGGGTGTCCTTATCTTTAATTTCATTGGCTATTATCTTAAATGTTTTCTTTGTCTGAAATTAATAGCTAGAGAATTCAACGGTGTCCTACTCTCTAGGATTGCTGGATTGTTGTATTAAGGTTTAATTAGTAGAGTTTAGCTAAAGGAATCTATGGTTTGCCCTACTCTTTAGTTCCTCTTAAACAATTATCTTAAAGGCTTTTCTTGTTGAATTATAGTTAAAGGATTCTTAATTCCGCTTTAGTTTTACTGATTTTACAACTTGTTGTCATTTCATATTTCATCTAATCTAAAAGATCTGCTTGATATAGTTAGCTTGCCCTATGAAAACCCTTGCAGAGTTGATGAAAAATTAAATCCCTTTATGACTCCATAGCCAAATGGATTAATGCTTCCCACAATTTATCTATTTAATTGAAACAATCACTCAATTATTCACTCAATCTATCAACTAAACAAAACAAACAGTCCTAGAACTTCATAACTAGACTAAAATCAGAAAACATAAGCATAAAGATATAATCATTTACAAACACAAACATACAAAGAGCCCTCTCTGAGTCTAGGAAGGCTAGGTCCTTGGACTCCAAAGCGGTCCGTTGTGGTTCCCTACAGAGTTGTTCTTGCCAATCTTGAAAATCATGGGGAGCCAACAGCGAGTATGAGAGTTTACTTGTGAGCTTCTTTTTTTATAAGATTCCAATGATGAAGCCCCAAAAATTGGACTGTGAATCCTCACCACGAGCTAGACAACCTCGTATGGTGAGATGGATTCTAAGTTTTCCATGAGATGATGGAGTACATGGAGACATCAGATTCCCACTAACATATTGGAAATGGATTAGGGAATTTATATTGCCACTGGACCATTATCCGTATGATGGGGTGGATTTTTGTGGAGATCCCACCATATCCCACCATTATCCCACCATATATCTTTTTCGGATTTATGCTAGTTCCACTATTTATGCTGGATGATAATGGATTTGGAATTAGGATGTCTACTTGTTTGTACTTGTCTTTTCTAGTTATCTAACAGAATCTGGGTCATGGCTCTCTCTGGAACTAAAATTATGACTTGCCTGACCCTCTCAAATTATCCAACATAAATAGGTGAATTACAGGTCTCTAGAGGATGAATTTAGATGCTCGGGATGATGATAATTTAAGGAAAATTCTAGTGGATTAGTCCTTGCCAACTTGAATCAATGAGTAACCGACCTCATCTCCTAGGAATTTAGCGAATTTAGAAGGTTCCTTTGGATGCTGGAACTCAAATAATGAATTAGGGCTTGAGATGAAGGAAAAATAGACCCTGGTATCGGCTCAAGTCCCTGGGCCACAAGCATAAGCCTGCTAGCCCGTAACTCAGGGTCAAAACTAAGAAAATTAGTTCCTCCTGCTAGGGAATAGTCAACAAGTAGTGAGGCGAAGGGGTCAATGATGTAAGAGTATAAAAATAGGTTGATAAAAAGGAGCATAAATAGGTGAGTAATCGAGGTTTATGTTGGATCATCCATCTTAAATCACGCTAAATGTATAGTTACTGCGGAAAGTTGTTTCTCCATGATCTAGTGTCAAATAGATCACCAGACAGATAAAGAACAATAAAGAATACATCTTAGATTCCCATTCCTTCATGATTCACAAGCAACAATGCAATCATTTAATGCTACGGGGAAGAAGAGACTACCTTGCCTCCTCGTAGGTCAGGGATTGATCTTTAGTTCGATGCATACCTATTGTGCTTACACACAAGCAATCTATCTGATTTGCTTACGATCTCAATACTTTCACACAATCACGGACATACAAATAAAACAAGGGATATTCCATGGATGATCGTTAGATAAATTATAACATAAAATAATTACAAGATCCGAAACACAATCATATATGAGAGGAAACATAGTTCTTCATTAACATAGTATAACAATTCAATACCTCAATTCCAACTTCTCCTCTCCACGATCTAACATATTTTCCCCACTAAATGTGATGGATGAGTATGAAGATAACTCTCCCATAAACTAAGACATAAAAATCTCTCAAGATGATAACAAGATAGAAATATGGTCAAGATATTAGCACAACAGGATCATGACTCTCCAAAAACTCACTCTCCCTGGAACTAGCCTAACCCTCTCAAATGATCCAATATAAACATGTAAATGATAGGTCCCGGGAGGATGAATGTGGACACCCAGGATGACGAGAAGTTAGAGAAAATTCTAATGGATGAGTCCTGGCCAACTCGAATCAGTGAGTAATCTAGGTGATCTCCTAGGGAATGGGAAAATCTAGAAACATTTTTCAAAATCATGATTTTTTTCTCAATTATCTCAATTATGAAATAATTATTATCTCATAATTATAATATTTTGGAAAACTAATTACGAGAAATTTCTCAATTATGTAATTTCACTCTTTTATCATGGGATAAATCTCACATAAGTAAAACAAAAGGTGAAAATGGATGCATTTTATCCAAACAATTGAGGTAAGTTGATGTTGGATTTCTCTCACTATAATGGAGTGGAAAATAGGGTTATAATAGAATCCCCCTAACTTTTGAGCGGCTGTACACCCCTGTCAACACCACTGGAGCCCCCCGCCTTGATAACCTAGTGAAGAAGTAGATGTTTGATGTTTCTATAGTTAACCTCTTTGGCCAAAGAATTTTAGGGTGTCCACATCCCACCACCTAATAATTTCTGTTAGTATGAATCTTGATTCGAGGTGTACGAAAAAAATACCACTTTAGCTGCACATAACAAATAGCCCTAACAACATAAATGACTGTTAATATCTTCAGATCTTCAGTTAGATGATCAAGACAAATGCTGCAAAAATATATATCTATGCATTAGAAGACATTAAACAGTATAAAAATAAGATTTACTACATAGATCCAATAGACAAGACAAGAATATATCCAATGAAATTTTTATTAATGGGCACCTGGGAGGAAAACACAGGATGGTGTTTCTTATTCTCCTCAATGGGATGGGTTCTTGTAAGTCCTCAGCACTTTAGATTTAGAATTCCTCTCTCTTGATGGTGTAGAAAACCCAGAAAAAATGGAAAAATATGGCTATGATAATGGATCAATAGCCAGACCAAGAGTTGAGATCCAGAGTGATCTTTAGGCAACAAAAGGTGACAAATGAATGGGAAAACCCTTCTATTTATAACAAAATATTGAGTTAGTCTAGATATTGGTGCATAATTAAAATATTATTAACCAAATCAAGATCCAACTTTTATAGAATATTTTATTATATTTTTTGCAGGGAAAAGGAATTTGACTTGAGTCAAATCCCCTTATTTGTAAATAATAAATAAATAAATGATTTATTTATCATTTTAAGGATGTGGTTAAAAAATAATAAATAAATAAATTATTTATTTATCATTTTAAGAATATGGTTGAGTAATAACCAAATAAATAATGATTTATTTAATTATTTAAGGGAGATTTAGTCATATTTAACAAATAATATTATTTAAGTAATGTTTAAATAATTATTCTTAGAAAATAATAAGACAAATAATGATTTATCTAATTAATTTCCTTGTTTTGGGTTAAATATAACTAGGAATATTAATTAAACTGTTGTTTAACTAATTATTCCTTGAGGAAAATCAAACAAATATGGTTTATTTAATGTTTCCCCATGGGGTTTCCTGTTTAGACCATAAACAACTTAATAAAGGTGGCTTACTAAGTTGTTTTTCATAGTGAATGCGATTTTACTTGGGGTAAAATTGGTCTTACTTGATGTACTTGGGTCCATCTAATAATAATGGATTAGATGACCAAAAAATGTTGTAACAATTTCAGTCAAGAGATGCTCTTGTATTTCCATGCTTGGGACCCTAAAGAGCTTCATCAATCCACAATCTCTCAAGGCATTGATGGTTGGCCCGTGAGCCATGGCTTGAATCTCATTCTCATAATGTTTCCTCTCCCTCCATTTATACACCATGGTTTCTCCTACACCCACATTACAAATACCAGTCACTATCATTTTAAAGGGAAACACAAAAAAAAATGAGCTCTAAAATAAACATTTAAAAAAATCCCTATTTTTCCCCTGGCTTATGACCTTGACACAGGAAGGACCAGTTGTAGCTCCTAGAGATAGCCCTGATTTTTAAAAGGACCAGTGCCTAGGACATCTTAAATGCAAGGAGGTTCTGATATAATTGGTAGCATTTGAAAATAGTATGGCTTCCTTGCAACTAACAAATGGTGGGAATTTGGTGATAGTGGGACCAAGCCTTTAGAGATAAATGTAACAACTAGGAATACTTCTGAGGATTCTGTATGAGAGTAAATAAGAAGATGCATCAGATAGCTACAAATCATCTTGCTGTAAAGAGGGCCGACTATTAAAATGATAAAAAATTATCAAGGTATGTGTAAGCGGAAACTATGAAGGAATATGAAGTGGGATATACACTGTAAATGGGCTTATATTAAGATAAGAATCCATAAAGTTCTGATCAGAATAATTATGGAAATGAGATAGAAAGTGAACAGAGTATCATCCCTGAGCCATATTTAAAGAACTATAAATGTAAATATATGAGTACCAACTATGAAAAATTCACATCCAATACAAAGCACTCGCATTCCAGAACATTTAGATACAAGAAAATGGATGGAGACGAAGTGAACATTTATATATAATCAAACAGGAAGGAGTACAAACTGTATATAATTTCATGTGGAATCATTTTCAACAGAAAAACTCTTTATACCAAGTCCCAATGGGTTCTTTAACATCAACTATCCAGACCATACAAAAATACATACACAGATCACTTTTAGTTGATAGTCTCTCCAAAAATCTAGAACCTTGTATTAGTGTTTTCTCTCTGCTTTTATAGCTTCTAATTTCTATGTGTGGAAAGATATTTTGGGAAAACATCTTTCCCCCATGCCTGTATGTTCTTCCAAGTATTAATAAAAAATCAAAATTGATGATGGGGTAGAACGCCTCCCATCATCTTACAAAGTGGGCTTGAAGCCATTTCTTATAGAAATACAAACAACTTACTAACTGAAAGTAAAATGTAGGAGTGAAACATGAATTTCACTCGAAATTAAAAAGTGAAAATAAAAATAAGGTAAGAGGCCACGTAGGCCTAGTCATGAGTTATCATTACTTCTAGGGAGACGGAGTCGCAGATGCTGCTGGAGAAGGCGGTATTGTAATCGTGGAAGAGTTGTCTTTCTGCTTCAAAGGCGGTGTTGGCAGAGGTGAAGATGCAGTAAATGGAGCGCTCGTATGATCGCTACACCTCTGCCATATGTCAGCTACAGGACCAGGTATTGCAACGAAAACATCGACCAGGGCATGTACTTCTTTCAATTCGGCATAGTTCGTTTGAGTGGGCAACTGCTGCTTAACTTGATAGAGAAGGGAGAACTCCTTACTGAGTGAGGAAATTATTGTTTCGGCCTTAAGCCGAGTGGTCTTTTTGAACGGGACATCTAACTGATTCATCACTTCTGTCATCTTGAGCTCATATACTTGTAATGGCTGAAACATAGCTATTCCGGGCTCCCAACATGATGGGAGGCCTACCTTAGTCAGTTCGATCCACTCCTTTTCAAACTGTCCCAAACTTGTCACCATCCATTCCAAACTGTCTAGTGCATGATTGCGCACGTCTTCCTTTTCCATTACCCTTTTGCATTCTGCTACCTCCTTGAACCTATCTTGAGTTCCCTGGTTGGCCAATTCCTCTGAGCTCAAATTATTCAGGAAGGTAATATACCTTCTGGAACTTTCAACCTTATTTGCAGCCTCTGTGTGTCCTTCGTGTAGCATTCTTCTGAACCGATGAACTGCTGCCCTCTTTTCTTCAATTAAAGTAAGAAAGGCCCAACTCTTTCTTACCTCTATGATAATTCTCATCCAGATCAAGCATCTGGCTTCCAAGAGGGTGACATTTCCCTTCATTCAGTTCGTCAAGTCCTTGATATTCTTTTCTTGTTGAAGCTTCTCTTGTTTCGCTTCTTCCACTTCTTTCTGTAATGCTGCTACCATTTTTTTATTCTCCTTAAGACGAGCCTCGAGCTCCTAAATCTTTTGTTGGGAAGTATGAACCTATCTCTCTGCCACTTGAAGGTCGCCTCGCATTTTGGTTAACTACACAAGAGTGGTGTCAAAAACCTCCGGAGCGGGAGGAGCGCATACATGCGTATCCCATCTCGTTTGCAATTCTTCTCTCTCTTGCTTGAGGGAAGCCATCTCATTCTCCATCTTAGCTCTCTCCTCTTTTTCTTTAGCCAGGGAGTCATCGAGGTCGGATTTATATTTCTCTATCTGAGCTAATTCAACAATTTGCACATGCTGAAAACCAGGCATATTCAATTTATGTTTCAAATCTGCGACCTGTTTTTGCAACTCCGAAATAAAATTACCTTGAGGATTAACTTTACCGCTCCCTTTTCCCTTCACAACTGCTTGGAGACTCCGCAAATCGTTTGAAAGTGCCTGGGCATTAGTATTCTCTATCTTGAGGTTCTCGACCACTTGGTTATAATTAGTTTGCAACTTCCTTAGGGTGAGAGAGAGCTTCACGACCTCGTCTTTTAGCATGTCACCGAAATACTGAAACAAATTGCATTTGTTGATTGGGGGGACTTGTGAAATGTTCATTGTAACCTCTAGAGCTCTATAGCTAGTGGTCACAGCCTCTGGATCTAGAACTTCTTCTGTCATGGCCACCAGCAACTGCTCCTTATCCATATCAAGCTCTCTAATAAGCTGAGTATGATATTTGTCTACATATCCAGATAATTCATATCAAAGCTTCTCTCTGATAGATCTATTTTTGCCCTTTATTTCGTCTCCCACCTTGACCCTACTAATGGAGACAACTTGTGACACCTCTGAGAAATCAAATGAAGATGGTCCATCATATCTCACCGTAAAACCTTCTTTTCCTCTGTCTGAATCTCCATACAATGCCACTTTTTCGAGCGACGACTCTTCCTCGACATATTCCTCATCATTTGTTCTCTACCTTTTAGGGGGCCATGAATCTTCTCCTATGTCCCCCTCTACTTGTTCTCATGTGCCCTCGGCTTCTTCAACATGTTTCTTTCTTGCTTCTTGTGTTGAAGCAGTGTCCCGTTTTTCCCCCGTCGCTGATGACTCAGTCTCCATCTGTGAAAGCAAAGGCCAGGTATCAAGATTAGCTCTCCATTCGATGAAGGGCCTAGATTCATGAGCATATGCAGATGACTTAATCTTCCCCCTCTTGTTAGAGATGATGCCTTTTGGGTCATAAGGCCAAGCTTTCCCTTGCCTTAAATCCATACCCTTGAGCAGGGTTTCCACAATGAGTAGGGCATGCCTTGAGTTAACAATAAAGGGGCCAATGGTGGTAGGAAGTTTAAGAATGAACCCCTTTTTCGCAGGGGTGAAGTGGAGTTGGTCAGCCTTCAAGGTTTTCCGGAGGTACTCCAAGGTGAAAATCAACATGGCGGGAAAAACTGGCAGTCTGTAAGAGGAAACCTCTGCGCCGTAGACCCTGATCTCAGTGTAGTCATCAAATATGTACAATCTCCTGTGCTTTCTTCCTCACTGAACTGAAGCCAGTTCCTCTACTCAGGAAAAATTCTGGGCAGAGGGTTTTCATGAATAATAGTATAGGATATTGTCATGAATTCATTCAAGAAGATTGAATAACCCACCCCATTAGTTAATTGATGCACTGTGGGGTTCCACTCAAAGACATTTCTTGGTTGAGAATTTATCCTAGAAACATTTACCAGACCTAAACCCTCGAACTTATCAGCCTGTTGGAAGAGGAAGAGGTAGAACACTATGGAGAAGAAACGAAAATGGCCTGTGGCCGGGAGGTCTTGAAACTAGGTTTGGATGGCAGAGGCCAAGAAACTAGGGATATCCAAAATAACACCTGATTGTGACATCAACCATAAAAGGGCTACACATTCCTTCGAGACTCGCTCGACCCCCTATATACCTAGTAACCCCGTAATGAGAGAAAGTGTTGGCTGAAGGTTTTCCTTGAATGTATTCATAGGCACCGAGTCCAAAGAAGGGAAAGCTATAAGGTGGGAGTCGAAAATAGCAGTGATGAAATCACTCTGTTACCTACAGGGTAACTTGGAAAACTGACGGGATAAAGACATTTCAGTGAAACTGACATAATTTGAACTAGGGTGATAGCAGAGGGCTTTCCTGATGATCTCAGGAGATACACTAAATATATTGTTCCCTTGAGTTGATAGGAACATATCTCAGCGCTCATCATAAGCTTCTCTGAGCCAACATATTAATTCCACATCTTGGTAGATGGGCGGAGCAATTTGGTGGTATAGTCCTGAAAAGACAACTCTGGACCTATCCCTATTTTCCAATTTTTTCTTAAATATGTCAGGTTTGACGCTACTGATGAGGAAAGGGTATTGTGGGTCTCGAATGTGGGCTTGCACATCGGTTAATGGCTCAGGTCCAGGGGCAGCCCTGGACTAGCGAACTTGAGGGGTTTCGAGCTCCGAATTCTTAATCTTGATTCTACCCATGACCAATATGAAAAATGAAAAGAGAAAGGAAACTAGACATTGAAAGAGGGACATAATACCTACGCAGTAAGGAAAATTCTCGGGAGAAAACGACGTAGGGAAGTTGAAAGCGACTTGGTAGACCTGGCACTGGGAGCTCGCGCCTTGGCTATACGATATCTCGTAAAAGAAATTATTTTACCACAGTGAACATAGAACAGGGTTAAACAACTTTAGATTACCTGAAAAATGAGGCTAGGAAAACACTTGTAGGGCTGATGTCATAAGGACGTCGACATTGGGACACGTGGCATTTGGCTATTGGTTATCAAAGTTTGGTTAGGTGCATACCACGCACTGGGTGTCCTGGGACTTACCTTACCCTTGTGTTACTTGCACTAGATGTTACCTAAATGGGCCCACTAAGTAGTCCGGTGGGATCTTGGAGTGGCTCTAAGCCCGTGGCCATCACCCCACGAAATACCTGCCTCAGGTCCCACTGTTGCTACGTCACCACCATTCTGGGGGTTGAGCTTCCACCTTCCCCTTGCCATCCTTGATACCCCCAAAAATTCTTAACATTGCCTTCTTCTTTCGACTATTTGTAACTCGGGCAGGTCCCGCTCTATCCAGCTATCTTGCACATATATACTCCTTTGTTTTGGGTAAGGTTTTACCGCAAAGTTAAAACTATATGTACTCTCCCCTTTTTATATGCATTTTCATTCACACCAACCCACTCACTCCTTTAAGTATTTCTCCCCTTTATGCTTCGGGTGATCCCCTTTTTACATTTCTTAGGGAGGTGGTGAATTATATAACAACACCCTACACCCACATTACAGATACCAGTCACTGTCATTTTAAAGGGAAACACAAAAAAAATTAACTCTAATAGAAACATTTAAAAAAATCCCTATTTTTCCCCTCGCTCATGACCTTGACACAGGAAGCCCACAACCTGAGCCACAGACTACCCTTGGCAAGCCCACGACTGAGCTTCCAAGGTCGCTCGCTCCACATGGCAAGACTACGTCCAAGGAAGTTTTCCCTCTACCAAGACACTCCATTACTTTCAAAACTCAGTGACTCGAGCTCTGCATGATAAAATGACTTAGAGGGAAGGAATTTACCACTTACTTGCTTGAGATGGCCACTTGCTCCTCTTTGCTCCTCCTTTATCCTTCTTTCTCTTTCCCTCAAACCATTGGAAGCTCACTCCTTTTTCGCAAACTTCACAATGAGAAAATAGAGAGGTAGGATTTTATTTTATAACCATTTTTTGGCATCTTTTGGGCATATTTTAGAATATTACTTTTTTTATTATTTGAGTCCAAGTGGGTTTTTGAGCTTTATTATTTGTTTTGAGTCTACCTTTGGCAAGAGGACTTGGGAGTCATTTTTAGCTTTTATCTTGTGAGGAGAATTTTTCGTTACACCAGGCTTGAAGTATGATACTTTACTGGCATATAGGGGTAGGTCATTTTCGCCATTTTTTCATTTTGATCGTCAACATTATTTATGCCTTAGGTCTAACAGCATTAAGCGACGAATTTTTCCACTTCTTATATTCATCTCGTAGCTTGGTGGTAGAGCTTAATCGATCATGGATACCCTAGTTAGCACCTTATTTCCATCTAGATGTCCATGAAGTCACTCTTTTTATCACTTTTAGAATTCCTCCTTTTGACCTGCCATGTATTCGTATTTGAGACTCATGTCCTCTTCTTTGTCTCTTTTCTGACTATACCCCAGGAGGATTCCTCATTTTATCCCTTGTGATTTCCACTCTTATTAGCCTATTTTAGTAGATTCATCTTTGGTTTCTTTTATCCATCATCATCACCTGCTTGGCCTACTATTCACTTTCACTTGGCGTTTTACCATGTCTTGGAGGAATCGCTGTAATGAGTAGTCCTATCAGCAAGCCTCGTGTCCACCTTATGTTATGAGTAGTTCCACCATTAATATCCATTTTCTTCCATTTATACCACTCGTTCCTCCATGAGGAGTATTCTTTAAGATCTATTTAGACTCATTGACTTAGAAAATATTGTTGACTAAACTTGTCTACTTCACGCTCGTAAAAGTACCTGAAGTGTTGTCTACCCAGTATAAGTTTAACCCTTTTTCATACTAGGATACACTAGTAATGAAAAATGAATACCCTAGTCTATTGTGTCTAGGAGGTTCTCCCTTGTATACTTTTATCTATTTTTTGGGCTTGGGGGAAAACTTTACGAAAAAGGAACTTATAAAAAGAGAAGGGAGGGAACATCTATATTCATTTTTCATCTATTCAACAGCTTTAGTTGTGTCACCCTTGAACATGAAACCTATCTGTCTCATTATATTACAGTTGGGTTTTAGCTTTCCTAGGAGTTGTATCATCCATATGAGTCTCTTTACTCCTTGAGGTGGTTACTCTTCTAGTCATATGGAGCATACCTCGATGCCTCTTGCATAGTTGCATGATATGACATAGTGCTCATTTAGTCATGCTGCCAGGTCACTCTTGTTTCATGTCGTTATGTCTTCGAGGGAGGTCTCAGCATTTGTCGACCATTTGCAGTAGCTTGTTGACCATTTTGAATCGTCCATCCCTATGTCAATTGTAATTAATCTCTTCATGACTTCATCCGTATGTTCTGTGTCGATTGATGGGGGATACAATAAGGCCCTCCTTCGAAGTATATTCTCCTGTCGACTTCAACTCATTATCCAAGATCTTGATCTAGGAACCGGTAGTACCTTGGAGCTTGCACTCCTGAGTGGCAGGATTCCTCGTGATCGAAAGTGGTTTTAAATCATTGGCTCTTGATTGTTTGAGTTCACTTGTGTTTGACACTTGCTCATTCATTCGCACTTACTAAATTGTACTAGCTACCTTGGGGTACATATGCCTCATTGGTGGATTACCTCACATCCGTTACTGGTTTACCTCATTGGATGGTAATCAGGTGGTCTCTACCATTGCTAAACTTCAGCTCATCTATTCGCATGTGTATATTCATACCATCGAGGTTATGTCAAATACCCTGGGTTTGGGACATATCACTATTATATGGAATCCTTCTGAGGCTGCATTGGATTTAGGTATCATTTATGTATTTTTAGGGCTATTTGGGACACTTCTGTATCTTTCATGTGTATATAGTCCCACTGATGTATACTATGACATACACCCATGATTGTTTTTTAGTGGCTATGCTCTTTCCATTGATTCACGTGGATCCACTGTGTATGTCTTTCATGGCCATGTCTTAGTCATTTATATCATGGATCCTGTTGGTACGGGATAAATTTTAAATTTACACTATGTCCTGAATATTTTCAAATTCATTAGCAAAATTGGAACAAAATTGAAATGGCTTCACCAAATTTTATTCTAAATGAAATCTGATTTATTTAAAATATAGAATTATTTAATTAATTTTGTGTTTAGAGAAAAGATAAATGAGTATGGAGTTGAAAACATTGAAGAAATTTCCTTAATGGATGATCCAAAAAAAATGAGCGGGAAAATTGAGGTTTTGCATTCTCGGATTTCTCAAATCACCAATGTGATTAGTGATGGAGATCTTGTCTGGGAAGTATGGCTAATGGGTGGATCTTGGATTTGTAAACATCTTTGGAAACACTATACTTATACACATGACAAGGGTTTTTTAGAGAGTAAGGCATACCCATTGCTGAAACTTTTTGTTGCCTTTTGGCCAAATGGGTGTGTAAGTGGGTTAAGGGCTAAAAGTCATGTGTAAATTGACATTTTTTGGAAAGATGTTGTTGATATAGCCATCAAACATTTGAAAGAAGCGGTCTTAAAACTGTCTTTTGTCATATAAATACACGATAAACCCAAGTTTATGAAATATGAGAATGCTTTTCGATCTCTCACTCGGAGTATTGTTTATCAATGACTTGCAACGAAAGAAACTGCTACAATATATAGTTCATTATTGGGGGAGATTGGTTTTATTCTCAACACTATATCAATCCTGTCAACTACAGATATGAGGAAAATTGGTGTATCAAAACAAAAAGAAAGCTACATTCATGACCTCGCATCCAAATTTATGTCAGGAGTTCTTTCAGATGCTTTGATATTCGAAATGGAAGACGAGTGTTTGATTTCTTCACTAACTACTATGAGGGGAATTGATATTTGGTCTGTGCATATGTTCATGATTTTTTATTTGCATAGACCTGATGTGTTATTGGTTGGAGATTTGGGTGTTCGTAAAGAGCCCCAACAAAATTCGGCTAGAAAATTTGATTCATGTATATATTGTCCTTGAAAGAATTTGATGCTTTTGTAATCTGTGAAATGCTGAATGCCACTGGAGAATGTCACATGCGTACAACAGAAATATGGAAGCTGAAAATTTAGTGGTTATTGAGGACAATGAGGAATATTGTAGTGATTTATGCTCAAATTTGGATTTATGAATTTGTTTATTGGTTTGATGCTAATCGAGTTTTCTATGATATGTTATGATAGAAGCAAGATTAATCTAAAATGTAGAAACATCACGCAAACTAGTTGTGTGATTATTCTAACAAGTATGTGGAACACAGTGAAGATCCAAGAAAATCATTACGAAACTGGTTCACCAATTGATTGGTGATTCATTCTTTGTTGAAACGGGATTAAAAGTGATAAGACTAATGCAATGTAACCACTTGTACTAGAGTTTGCTGCAAGAAAGCTTCAGAAGAGAAATTAAAGTCTAATTTATTGTTGCAGAGGCAAATTATCGAGAGCTTAACTTGGTTCCATCTTTCTGAAGTGTGCCAAGTTGTGGTGCATTGGATACCTGTAGAATATCTGAGTATGCAACATAGCACCTTTCCATTTTTGTTTTCGATTAGATTAGTTAAGTAAGGTGTTCGTGGAGGATATCGTGCTGGAGAAGTTAAAGATGAAGATGATAAGGGAAAGAAGTCCCGCAAAATGAGAATCGTGGTCATAATGATCGAAATCGTGGATGTGGACCTAAGAATTACAAGAAAAAGAAAAAGCCATTGCACCTACTGAGAAATTAACAAGTTGATTAAAAAATGTGTCGATATTATGCTAAACCTCATGCATGTTTAGCTATGAATGCTAACTGTTGATTAAAATCAACGATTCAAATCTAATTTCGGACCCCCTTGGTGTTTCGAAGTTTAATGGAAGGGCGGGGGCATCCGAAATGGGTTGATTCCAAATCCTAACCATTAACCACGTGGCAAGCGAGGGATATGTTCACTCCCTCTGATACTGCTTACCATCTGTTGGGCCCTACGAAATCTGGTAGTGGGTTTTGCATGACCAACTCAACGATGTACAAGCCTCACACAAGCTCCGTGGAAGCATCAGAGAAAATTGGGAAGTAGGAAATTGATTTTCAATTGCAAAATGCTGAATGGATTGAAATTAAATGACTGGATGGCAGGTTGGGTTCTAAAATTGCATCTTAGAGATGTTATTCATAAACTTAAACTGCAGGTGTTGGATGCTTATGAAAACCCTGTTGAGAAAGGATGGTATTGAGAAAAATAATTGATATGTAAGCAATTGAGAATTCATAGAACAAGATTACTAGAAAATTTGTTTGAAAGAATTTAGGAAGAATTTTGGCATCGTAAATAGAGGAATCACAATTATGGAGAAAGAGTAGTGCATATCATGGCAGTCCTCCTCTATTCGTTCTAGAATGCTATTGAAATTTAGGAAGTGTTTATAGACGTTGATACGGGTTAGCATGGAGAAACTGGGGCTTATGCAACTATTGGTTTAGGTATTTTTGACTTATTATGCGTTCCCTTACATCCAGATATGTCTTATTGGTGTGGAGTAGAGGTTTTACTCCATGATGTACAGATGCTTCCTGACTTGGACAAGTCTCATACATAGGTACATTTGATTATGTGGAATGGTCTTAATGTAAAGTTTAAGAAATCATGTGAGATGAATATGGATGGAAAGAGCAAGTGTAGCTTCATCCCAACAAGAGTGGAGAAATATATCATACAAAAATTGGACTGTTGTAATTTAAATCTTTCCATTCTTGACATACTGAACTCTTTGTGCACTTTTCCTTTATGCAGAGACAATAATTTCAAAAACATATAGAGAGAAAATGGAATGAAACTGGAAATTCTGAGAGATTTTTTATGAGAACAAGGCAATGAACAAAAGCCTCTTTCAAATTTTACACAGGTGTCAGGAGCAGGGAGAATCGAAGACATGTTCGATGGCCCCTTTTCAGGACTTTGATTTCCCTATTTTAAGACATGATTTTGCGGAAACTGTTGTGGAGAGATGGAGATGAAATTTGAAAATACGAGAGAGGTTTTTGACCAGAACGGGGCAAATAAAAATAAAATCTATCCTATTTTACATAGCTGACACCGTTGGGGAGAAAAAAAGTGTCTGAGCATACCCCTATTCTCAGCAAATTCGGCCCAGATTTCAGTTCAGAATTTTAGGATTTTACTTACTCTTTTCAGCCAAGATGATTGAGTTTGACCTCCTGAGCCTAAGGATGGTATTTCATATACATATCTATGTTTGTGACAGAGAAAATGGAGTAGGATTACATAAGTAGTAGTGACAGTGCCACATTGGAATTTATGATCCAGCAAAGGCGGTCTGAATGATAGGGCCAAATTTCATAGCTACCAACGTTGCCTTTTCCTGACCACCTTAGCCACCTTCAACCTACCTTTTTTATTTACAAAGAGCAGCCTGGTTTAATTCCAGAGGTGATTTTTTTGTCAAAGATTTTTTTTCAGGCCTTGCATGGCCACACTTGTCCATTTTTTGCTTAAATTGTAATCAATAAAATATTTCCAAGTAATATAGAGAAACCGACTTAGTATTTAGTTAAATACTGCATGCCTCAGTGGTATCAAGGGTTGGAAGACTAGACCCTGCTGAAACTTGCATTGTAAGAACTATTGGAATGTTGTAATTTGTTGAAGTTGGAGCATCCATAGCAAGAAACCATTTGCAGGATAATTGAGTTATCTCTATCTGGTGATGTGATTTCCTTTTCTATGTTGAATGTTTCCATTGTTTTTCATCACTACGTATCATTTTAAGGTGATTGTAAAACATAAAATTTAGATTAAGATGTGTTGTTGGAGCACCTTAATGTTGTCTGTGATTACAATCCGAATGTTTTCTTCATGCAGTCTGGTTAAGAAATTCTTAATTTATTTTTAAACATTACTGCAAATTCATTACTTCTTTCACCTCACAATTCCTCCTGGTTTAAGATCCAGTAGACACAGTTAGCTTTCCATATGATTCTTTTGAAATTTTGATGCAACAGAACCAACCCCTATTTGACTCCATAACCCAATGGATTAGCCTCTACAGAATTGCTCATCCAACCAACAAAATAAATTACAAAAACCAATACCACCATCATTGTAACAAGCCTCACATCAACATTTATAATCATCAAGATAAATCATAAAAAATAGAGAGAGCCCTCTATGACTCTAGAAAGGCTAGGTCCTAGAGTCCAAAGTGGTTTTATGTTGTCCTCTATCGTTTTTTCTTGCCAATTTTACAAATTATATGGCCACAATATAATGGCGACCATACTAGATGTTGGCTCCCCGTGATTTGTGAGATTGGCAAGAACAACTCTGCAGAGAACCACATCAAACCACTTTGGAGTCCAAGGACCTAGCCTTCCTGGACTCACAGAGGGCTCTCTCTATGTTTGTGTTTGTAAATGATTATATCTTTATGCTTATGTTTTCTCATTTTAGGCTAGTTATGAAGTTATAGGACTATTTGTTTTGTTTGGTTGATAGATTGAGTGATTAATTGACAGATTGTTTCTGTTAAACAAATAAACTATGGGAAGCATTAATCCATTGGGATATGGAGTCATAAAAGGATTTAATTGTTCATCAACTCTGCAAGGGTTTTCATAGGGAAAGATAATTATATCAAGTGGATATTTTATATTATACGAAATATGAAATGACAGCAAGTTGTGAAATCAGTAAAAATAAAGGGCAATTAAGAATCCTTTAACTATACTTCAACAAGAAAATCCTTCAAGATAAATTTTTAAGAGGAACTAAATAGCAGGGAAAATCATAGATTCCTTTAGCTAAACTCTACTATGTAAACCTTAAGACAACAATCCAACAATCCTAGAGAGCATGACACCCTTGAATTCTCTAGCTATTACTTTTAGACAAAGAAAAAATTTAAGCTAACAGTCAATGAAATTAAAGAGCGGGACACCCCTAAATTCTTTAATCAAACTTCAAAGAAGGCCTTTAAAGCAATAGTTTAAGAAAAACCAAAGGACAGGGAAAACCATAAACTTTTCTGTCTAGACTCTACTAAGTAAACTTCAAGGCAACAAGCTAGGTGGAACTAAGGAGCATGACACCTCTGAATTCTCTAATCATACCTTGTAGAATAAAATATTAAGATGAAAGAATCTGACAGAATTAAGGTGCCAAGACAATATATCTTAATCTAAAATTTATGTTCTTTTATCAGAGAAATGATGGACAATATGGAAAATAGAAGAGAAAACAATGACAAAGAAGGACAACATCACCATTAACAGAGCTCAAGAATCCTGTGAACGTGCTTGTATTATTGATGTCCAAAACAGTTACAATACTCCAGTGCAATAACCTTTGAAGCTCAGAGTCTGATCAAACCCACCCTAGCAGCCAATCCTATAATCAAGCAACCAATCGATGAGAATAATGAATAATAGATGCAATATTTATCTGTAGATGAGTAGGTGGTCCTATTCTAGGGTTTCATGTTATAGTTATTACAAAGTAAATGTAATATTGACCTTTGATACCATGCAAGTTCCATGGCAAAATATCTGTGACTGACTCACTGTAATAATAACTTCTTTTTTAACTGTTGAGCTAACTTTAGGATATTTTTTAATTTTATGGCTTTATCATTAACTTTTTACAATAACTGTTGAGCTAATTTAAAATATCTCTGACTTCTTCGATAACTATAGATTCTTTTATTTAAGTAAAAAGAAGTTGTAGGTGGCAAAATATGTTTTGAAGAAGTAATTGTTGAGTGGCCTTATCATTCGGATTTGTCTTCTCTATTAATTTTCTTTTGATTTATCCTTTAACCTCTGATTTTTATCTTTAAACTTGGATTTTTTTTCTCCTTAAATCCGCTTTCTCAGTTTAATTCTTTTAACCTTCTTTCTGTCTTCACTATGTCTTCTAATCATGTTTCTTGCCTTTAACCTTTTTTTTGAACTTTAATATTTTTACCCTTTCACTATCATGATGAATTCTTTAACTATTTTCTTTAACTGTGTTATGGAGAACTCTTGTTGCCTTTGGAGTATTTGAATAACCACCAATGGTCATGATCCATTGATGATTTAGATTGATCCTGTGCTCCTAGTCCCTTATATGAAACAAGTAATCCTAGATCATCACCCACAGAACTTGTTTAAATGTTTTTCAGACCTTAGAAATGTGATCTATGCATTTTCGCCATGTATAATCACCTGCACACTAAAAACAATTGTTAATCAAAACCTGTGTTTATGGACAGAGTCCATAAAATGGGGGCTTGTTGGTTTTCTGCATTTGGTTGGGGCTTTTCGGGCCTTTTGGAGTATTGCAAGGGCGTAAATGGTGGATGGGGGCTTATCGCAGAGACACATGCCTTTGGAATATTTGAAAAGGGTCAATGGTTTCATTGTTAGGTGCAAAGGATGGTTTGGAGGTTTTTGCATGGAGCATGGGTGGTAGGGTGGTTTAATATGTGGGGATGCAATACCATAGAGTGTGAGACACATGGTAGGGAGGACAAGGGCACATACTGTCCATATCGCAAGGTTTGAAGGGTTTTAACCTTTCCGCCTTTGGAGATGTGATATGATGCGTGGGACATTGGATCGGGGGGGAGTTGATCCAACGGTGGTCGGGGTTAATAAAATGATGGGTTAAAGTGTGCAGTCAGGTCGGGGGGTATTAAAGCGAAGGTGATTTAATCGTATAGGGACAAGGGTTATATGGAGATGGAGGGTTTTAAGAAGGCAGGGGCTAACAATAGAAGGGGTTGGGTATTTTTATAATAAACTGAGTTTATATAAAAAAGGGTAGGTCCCGAATCATTTTAATTTATCATAAAACAATGTAAAAAGGATTTTTACATTGTTTTAGAGGGAAAGAGTGGAAAGAGTGAGAAAGGAGGGGTTAAATGGGTTTTTAGGTAATGGGAAAAGGTAGAAATGAGCGATTTAGGATCAAAACATGGAATTTCATAGTAAGAGAGTGATCTGATTTACGTGAAATGAGAGATAGTGAATAGGTTAAATGAAATTAATGAAGCGGGTGAGATTTCTAAAAATAAAATGATAGTCAAATAATGTTTATTTTCAGCAGACTATAGAAAATCTATAGTCATCTAGTGATACTGTGAATACAAGAGACTAACAATGGCTCCAGCTAGGGAGGGTAGCTCCTTTTAAGGAGGTGTCAAGAATCTCAGATCTCATATCTCTAGATTTTGTAGATCAATGCCTTATGTAATTAGTTGTTTTTCCATTTTTAAATGTTGATCTACTGCAACTTTTGTGACTGTGACCTTTAAATATTGAAAACCATGTTTGCAACTCAACTTTGCCTACCCATATTTATATTTTAACTTTTTTTATTCATTATTTTTGGTGCATTTAGATTGACAAACCCTTGACATCATTTTTCTTTTGAAAGCCAAAAACTATATATTTCTACCCTTATAACTTCCAAAGGCTTAGATTAGACAAATGAGCTCTTTTATTCTCTACCTAATCTACTTATTTGTCAAGGTTAAATAGTTTTAAGGATTTTAATTCTCTAACTATCACCATGAAATGTAAAACATGAATGACTCAAGATTAACCAATTTGATCATCATGAATTGTGGCATTTTGGACAAGTTGCACAGAATATTAATTTGCAAAAGGTAAAACTAAAACTAAGGGCTTTAATCTGGACTTTTTCATTTATCCCTTTCTTCTCTTTTTTGGTTCAGATTTAGACTTTGGAACCAATGTATTTTCCTATCTAACCTGGTGATAAGCCAAGTTTAAACAGTTTGGAAAATCTTCATTTTCTATTCTATCAGCAAAATTCAGAATTTGTCCAATCATGATTAGGTTGGATGATTGAACAAGACTTCCTTTTCAAAAGTAGTGGCATTTGGACTTGCACACTTTCATAATTTTTCATTTTTTGGTATGGGGCTTTACCTTTTCTCTTTTTCTCTGGCCTCTTTTTCTTTTCTTTCCTTTTTTGTAACAATTTTTTTCTGAAATTTTTTTTTAGACAATGTTATATACAATGAAAATCTTAAAAACTGAGATTCTCAACAAAACTAATGCTTGAGCATGCTGCCATTGACAGTACCTCCAAATAATTTTTCTCCATCCATTCCTTGCAATAAAAATGCATTATTATCTCCTACATAATGGATGATGTATGGACCTTTCCATAGATTGTCAAATTTTACATGCTTTCATTTGTCCTCTCTTCTTGGATCCCACTTCAGCACTTTGTCTCCAATGCTAAAATAATTTTTATTGGTCCTTTTTTCAAATATTTTCTTAATGTTCTCTTGTAATTTCTGTGTCCTATTGTACACTTCTTCTCTGGTTTGTTTCAGCTGGACAATTTGATTTATTCTCCTTTGCATATCATTTTCTTGATACTGTACTTCTTGAATGAGCTTCATTACTGTCACTCCCAAGCTTGTTGGGAAAAATGAATTTGCTCCACGTACTAACTGATAGGGAGACATACCAATTGACTTATTATTTGTTAGTATGTATGCCCAAAGTGCATGTATCAACTTGCTGTGCCATGACTTCTTATTTTCTTCTAGCAACTTTTTAATGACGTTCACCAAACTTGTTTTTTGAGGATTCAACCAACCCATTACCTTGAGGGTAATAAGCTGTAGAATGTCCCAATGTAATCTGATATTTGTGGAAAAATTCCACCATTTTCTTAGATCTAAAGGCAACATCATTTTCGATAATTATTTTTGGAGGACAGCCAAATCTAGATAAAATGCGGTTTTCAAGGAATTTGATAATTACTGAGTCTGTGGCAATTCTATAAGGAATGGCTTCTATCCACTTTGTAAAATAGTCAGTTGCAGTGAGGATCCATTTCTGTTGGGAAGAGGAAGAAGGATGGATTTCTCCAATGAAATCAAGACCCCATTGTTGAAAAGGAGCTTCAACAGAAATTGGTTGTAAAGGCAAAGGCAGTAGTTTTATTTTACCCTAAACAATTTGGCATTTATGATAGGCAACTACCATTTTATGGATGTCTTGAAAGAGGGTGGGCCAATAGTAACCAACTCTAAGGATTTTATTGACAGTAGTTTTCCAATAGAGGTGGCCTCTACATTCTCCTTCATGAAACTCATGCATAATCCTATCTGCATCTTCTTAAGACAAACATTTAAGAAATATACCACCAAAGTTTTTCCAATACAAAACTTTATCTAAAATGTAGAAATTTACAGCTTTTAATTTCAAGAAACTGGCCTTTGTTTTGAACAGACCAGGAGGAACATTTAGTTTAAAAAGCACATATAATATATTAGTATACTAGGGTGAGTTCATAAATTCTTCCTTAATAGGTGGAGTCGCCATCTCCTCATGTTCATCCAATGAGTGAATCATATTGATGTACAGTGCTTGAAAATTTACTTCGGCCATCAATTTTTCCAGTCCTTGTCCTTTGATTAGCTTGGTGGGCCTGATTTCCAGATCATATTCTAATATGACAGCAATCCACTTACCTCTTTTTCCATCAGGATCTTGTGTCAATATGTCTTTAACCACTGTGTGAGGTACAAATTCAATAATGTGTGAATGCAGAATGTAGACTCTGAAATATTTTAGTGGCTTGACTAAAGAAAAAGCCTGATTTCCCATGATATTATATTTTAGAGGTTCATATCTTAGTGCCTTGCTGAAAAATGCTATGGGATTCTCCTATCCTTATATAATTTTTTGCAATAAGATAGCAACAACTGTGTGTTCTTACGCAAAGGAGAATGTAATATTCCAAAATTTGCAACCTGCAAATTGGAATATTAATTTTTGCTTATGTCATCTAGGAGATGAATAAAATGGGTAAAAGGCCCATGAGTAGGAATAAAGTCCCTCATAGTGTGAAATTGATCAATGGAGCAGCTTTATTTTTCACCTTCCAGTGTGAAAAGGGGCAAATGCATGAGGACGAGGTCAAGTTTGACCAAGTCAACAATGCTACCTAAGAGGTGTAGCTTGCTTGGGAAGACAACGCAGTTTGAGAGGGAGAAAGATTCTTTGTGGAAGAAACCATAATGTGTGGGGTCCAGGGCAAAGACACATTCACTTGCATAAAAGGAGGAAGAGGCAACCATAGTGAGACATATTTGAGTATATTGATATTTGTCTCTTCAGACTATGTGCAGTCTCCGGCTGTTCAGCTGAGTTGCAGTGCTGCTTAGCACGAGGGATTCCTATTCAATATTTCCTCTCCTTATTGAGAGGCCTCTTGAATGATTTCACTTCATTTCTCCACATCTTTGCTCAAGGCCAAAGCCACTACCATCAGTCATTGCGTTATTTCTGCTGAAGTATAATGTAGTGTTGCTGGGTGTTCCAATGGAGGGTTCCACAACACCTTTCCCTGGCTCATATTTCAGACGAGGGAGCTCATATTCCTCCGCGAGGTCAGTGAGAGAGGTTTTTGAGCTGATTGCACATCTTTGGCACCAGGCCAAGCATTCTCTATCTCCTATAGCATAGTCCAGCTCCTTGACTGCATTATTTCTGAGCATATTTGCAGTGCGGGTTGCACCACTATTTTGGAAAGTAAGATCTTCAGGGATTGGATCAGCCTTTCACTTGAGAGATCCATTGGATGATATCTATGCACCATATTCATAATATTCAGCTATCTTCATCCATTTCTATTTTCTTAGTTGCAGCTGCTACCCAACAACTCCGACATTTATGTAGATTTGCCATTTTCATGTATATTGTAGCCAATCCTTCCTAGTATTGTGTATTATTGCTGTATTAGTGTTTTCAGGGGTTGAGAGCTAGCTCCCCCTCATTTATTTGAGCTGATATTGTTATATCATTCTATTATCATGTATTTTGTTGTAGTGTATCCAATGAACTGCGTTATTTTAGCCAGGGTTTTTCATATGTAGCAGTGTTTATTCATTTCCTTGTACATGTTCTATTGAGGCTCTCATTGCCTAGATTGAGTGACATATTCCTCAAAGCATTGTACTCTTTGCTGCTATATTATAAAATTTTTGGCTATTTTCACCTTCATGTACTCAGGCTTACCATAATAACATTTTCATTCCATTTTATGTTCATGTATTGTTTCAGTCCCTCATCGAGCACTTTTTGAGGACATATAAGTGTGGGAGATCTATTTAACCCACTTAGAAGGATTTATTTGGAGCCTCATCTTGGATTTAGGACTTAGAAACCGTGTTCTAAGGGATCCAGGTCCTGGTTTCAATTCCTATAGCATCCATTACTGGAAAATGAATTTTCCTGTCATGCCTTGCTAGCTGTTCCAGATTTGGAATATTACAGTGGTATCAGAGCATAGTCTTGGCTCAGCCTGTGAGTCTAAGCCCAAGAGATTAGAAGATTAAAGAGGATGGGTTTTATCTCATCATATTTCAGATACATGAAGAACCTCCTCAAGGAGGATAAGCAGAAAGAAGAGGAAGAACCCTGCACTTCCTATTCTTATCAAGGAGACAAAGAGATAAGCAGGAAAAGACTCCATCTTTTGGAGAAGGAAAAGGGCATAAGTTTACAAATATTCTTCCTAAATTTGTACATAACATTCATGAGGATTTCAAGAAGATCCGGAGGGATATGTATGAAGAATCTCCAAGAGGGTTTGATTCAAAAGAAAACTCTAGATTTGAGGAGTGTGAGCAAGCAGCTACACATCCTAATACTCAGCGCAGTCACATGCCCAAGATTGCCAGAAGAGATATGGAAAGAGGAGAAGAGGTTTCTAGGAGGGAAACCCTTAGTAATTTCTTGAAAGAGTATGATTTTCAAACTCCGAAATTATGAGATCATCTCAATTTTTCATAGTTTTGCAAGATGAAGGTGAAAGGAAGAGAGCAACAGGATAGATTTCATCTATCTACCTTTTAAGGTTCACCTGTATGTTCAACCAAATATTGGGTGGAGGATTTAGATACCTTCTTGCAGCAACACCATGTTCCTGAAGATGAAGCCATCAAAGTTGCAGCACTGCATTTGAGAGGTAAGGCTTTTGCCTGGTGGATTTTTGAATCCTTTTCTTTAATAAATGTAAACATTGCATCCTATGCTAGTTTCACTAGGGCATTAGTGAAAATATTTGATAGAAGGATTCATGAGACATACATGGTGGAGAAAAACAATGAAACTCAAACAAACCCCTTACATGAGAACGCAATACCATTTCAGAAAACAATGGGGAAGGCTGAAAAGTTGCACCATACTTTGCCGGAAGAGAAAATTCCATATCACACCTTTGAGCACGGGAGCATGGAAATATCTTTTCAAAAAGGGATAAAATCAATGGAGGGTTGCCCATTCATGTTGCAGAGATTGAGGGCAGCAATGCTGTCATGTATAGAGATTATCTAGTGCCTCATGAAGAGGAAGGAGGAGCTCTTGATCCAAGTAGAGGGTTTCTTACATCTTTGGAAGGAATTCCCCAGGATCTCATGTGTGGAGATCAAGGCACAACTCATGTGACATTGTTGAGGAGGTGTAGAACCATGGAGACACAAGGATAAGGTAGGCAGAAGACCCAGAATCATGAGATGAGGAGTATGCATCCCTATTCATTTCCAGAGGTTGATACACCTAAGAAGGTGATTGGATTGCGCAGTGGAAGCATGGAGAATTATTTCCATTCATTTATTCAGTCATCTCTTGATGATGATGTCTCATTGCACGGAGACATTTTTCCACGGAGACCATTAGATTAGCAGAGGAGAATGGATGCTTCACCAGTTGAGGCACCACTCAGTGATTTCAGAGGAGTGGGAACCTTGGGAGAGCTTGATACAGCGCTGGGAGTCTAGGGTAGACTTAAGGAGAGAGAGAAAATTCTCTCAACATCAACATCACCCACTTTCCTTTCAGATTTTGCGCTGTGGTAGAAGCAGCAGGGGAAGGATAATAGCCTTCCAACTTGCATCTTTGGCATGAGAGATGTCAAAGAAGATAGTGGCCATATGATAGGTGTTCTTCATGAGAGATCATCAATGCTGTCACTATGGAGGACAAATCCATATTGGAACTCCCAGCTGTTGGTGGAGTACTCCAAGGATCTTCATACATGCAAGATATTGGATGGCCAGTTGCACTTGGAGGAGTATTCAGTCAGAGATGGGGTCATCTTCTATCAGGGTAGGATCTTATTATCTGGAGCTTCCAATCTCAAGGAGAAGTTGCTACAAGAAGCTTATGAGGATTTCCTTTTCAGCCCCACTTGTTCTATGAGAGCATACTGCACCATCATGGAGGGGTGTTTTTGGGAGGGCTTTGAGGAGGAGATATATCAGCATATGAGTATATGCATGGATTACATAGATACGGAGGAGTTAGCACAGACACCTCCATTCTATTTGAGGATGAGGGGGGACTCATTTATGAGCCACTCCATTTGTATGAGTAGAAAATATGGTAAGGGTATTCATTGTTGTTTACATGATTCTTTGTACAATATATATATATATATATATATATATATATATGCATCCCTTAACCATACATGTGAAGGATGATGCTCCAAGGAGGATCATTCTTTTTTCTAGACCACATGGTTTAGATGAGGCCATAAGCATGATTGATGGCCATTCCCTAGGAGGACTTGGGGAAAAGATATATTATGGAGGACATGCTCATTGTATAGCTTACATCATTCACTTCCTCCATACTTATGAGGATATTGGAGCAGTAGGCAAGTGGTTGAGAGGCCACTCATTTTATCAGTCTCTATTGTAGTTGAGGGTCAAGCTGCGTTGGTTGCACTTGAGGGACCATTTTCCTTCTCATTTTTTTCATATGGAAGCAAGCATGATTCTCATTTTTTCTCCCTATTGTTCTATGGTTTTTTCTTTTATGAGGAGCATGCTTGGGAGAGAGACACATTGTGTGGATGTGTCCTTTGAGGGAGAATACTCCCACACTTTTTGCACTACATGTTCTAAGGGTAACATGGGACATGATATGGTTACCTTAACAACACCTTTGTCACTTTATGAGGTGAGCCATATGATGGAGGAGATGCCATATGATGATGACTTCCAACTCATCAAATATGGGGATATTTGGGCCAGCATGATTTGCAGCGTTGGAGGAGAGATCTTTGGAGATATAGTCCTCATCTTGCCACTTGAGGGAAATATTATTACAGCCCAGGATCATAAAACACTCTACACTTATCTTAAGTGGAGAGATGGACAGCGTGGGGTAGGCTACATTTTCTACCATGTGAAGAATTTCAGCCCACCTACTTTGCCAGAACCAAAGGAGGAGCTAAGTTTCCAAAAGTTTCCTAGTTGGAAGGTGACTCATTTTGCATGGCTCATAGCTTGGAGATAGAGGATCCATATGGGAAATATAGTTCCCATTATATTTCAGATCCAATTATTCAAAGGGACCTCTAGACATCACCTTGTCATCCTCTTGAGTATCTCACCTTTACATGATGATGGCTGGATAGCTAACTTGCATGCTGAGGAGGAGAAATGTGGAGGCTTGATTGTTGAGATAACATCACTTCACTTGGAGGAGATCATTATACATGGATGCTACAGGGGGAGGATGAGAAAAGAATCCAGACTATCCTTACACTTGCTTGAGGACAAGTAATCTTTGAGAGGGGAGGACTGTAATATTCCAAAATTTGCAACCTACAAATTGGAATATTAATTTTTTCTTATGTCATCTAGGAGATGAATAAAATGGGTAATATTCCTATGAGTAGGAATAAAATCCCTCATATTGTGAAATTGATCAATGGAGCAGCTTTATTTTTCACCTTCCAGTGTGAAAAGGGGCAAATGCATGAGGACGAGGTCAAGTTTGACCAAGTCAACAATGCTACCTAAGAGGTGTAGCTTGCTTGGGAAGACAACGCAGTTTGAGAGGGAGAAAGATTCTTTGTGGAAGAAACCATAATGTGTGGGGCCTAGGCCAAATATACATTCACTTGCATAAAAGGAGGAAGAGGAAGCCATAGTGAGAAATCTTTGAGTATATTGATATTTGTCTCTTCAGACTATGTGCAGTCTCTGGCTATTCAGCTGAGTTGCAGTGTTGCTTAGCACGAGGGATTCCTGTTCAGGATTTCCTCTCCTTCTTGAGAGGCCTCTTGAAGGATTGCACTTCATTTCTCCACATCTTTGCTCAAGGCCAAAGCCACTACCATCAGTCATTGCGTTATTTCTGCTGAAGTATAATGTAGTGTTGCTGGGTGTTCCAATGGAGGGTTCCACAACACCTTTCCCTGGCTCATATTTCAGACGAGGGAGCTCATATTCCTCCGCGAGGTCAGTGAGAGAGGTTTTTGAGCTGATTGCACATCTTTGGCACCAGGCCAAGCATTCTCTATCTCCTATAGCATAGTCCAGCTCCTTGACTGCATTATTTCTGAGCATATTTGCAGTGCGGGTTGCACCACTATTTTGGAAAGTAAGATCTTCAGGGATTGGATCAGCCTTTCACTTGAGAGATCCATTGGATGATATCTATGCACCATATTCATAATATTCAGCTATCTTCATCCATTTCTATTTTCTTAGTTGCAGCTGCTACCCAACAACTCCGACATTTATGTAGATTTGCCATTTTCATGTATATTGTAGCCAATCCTTCCTAGTATTGTGTATTATTGCTGTATTAGTGTTTTCAGGGGTTGAGAGCTAGCTCCCCCTCATTTATTTGAGCTGATATTGTTATATCATTCTATTATCATGTATTTTGTTGTAGTGTATCCAATGAACTGCGTTATTTTAGCCAGGGTTTTTCATATGTAGCAGTGTTTATTCATTTCCTTGTACATGTTCTATTGAGGCTCTCATTGCCTAGATTGAGTGACATATTCCTCAAAGCATTGTACTCTTTGCTGCTATATTATAAAATTTTTGGCTATTTTCACCTTCATGTACTCAGGCTTACCATAATAACATTTTCATTCCATTTTATGTTCATGTATTGTTTCAGTCCCTCATCGAGCACTTTTTGAGGACATATAAGTGTGGGAGATCTATTTAACCCACTTAGAAGGATTTATTTGGAGCCTCCTCTTAGATTCAGGACTTAGACACATTTTTCTAAGGGATCCAGGTTTTGGTTTCAATTCCTGTAGTATCCATTATTGGAAAATGCATTTTCCAGTCATGCCTTGCTAGCTGTTCTAGATTTGGAATATTATAGAGAAAATGAAGAAATATTAGGTGAAGTCAGGATCGATCATAACTTGTGTTTGTGTAAGTACTTGCTTCACCAAGTCAAAATATTTCTTTCCCTCTATGGTCCACTTGACTCTTGTTTCTCTTTTTAGCATGTTAGTGATGTTTCTTAGGAGTTCTGCAAGGTTTGGTATGAACCTTCTTAAGAAAATTATCTTTCCAATGAAAGACTGCAGCTCTTTGATATTTCTTGGATGACTGATTTGCAATATCCCCTTAATCCTTTTTGGGTCAATCTTGATCCCTTCTTCTGATATGATGTGACCTAAAAGCTTCCCCTCTTTAAGGCCAAACAAATTTTTCTCGGGATTTAAAGACAAACCATACATTCTACACTTTTCAAATACCTTTCTTAAGTGAGCTAGGTGTTCTTCATCAGTTTTTGAGTAAATTGTTATGTCATCAAGGTATATCACAATGAAGTAACCTATTTATTCTGAGAAATCAATATCCATGGTTCTTTGAAAAGTGGCCCTGACATTCATTAACCCAAAAGGAATTTTAACATACATGAAGGTGCCCCAAGGTTTAGTGAAAGTTGTCTTGTGTTGATCATCTAGGTGTACCAGCACCTGATTGTACCCTAAAAATCTATCAAGCAGAGATATTCTTTTGGAGCTTACTACCCTTTGCAGTATGTGATCCATCTTTGGTAAAGGGTAGTTGTCCTTTAGGGAGGCTTTGTTTAAATTTCTGAATTCTATGCATAACCTAATTTCTCTTGTCTTCTTCGTTACTGATACAAGATTTGAAACTCATTCTGAATATCTCAAAGGAACTATTATTCTAGCATCATACATTTTCTTTATTTCTTTCTCAACCAGTGGCAGTTCTAAATTATTTATTTTGCGTAATATTTTTTTAAAGGGGTTCTGGTTCTCTTTGAGAGGGATCTTGTGCTGGATGATCTCAGTATCATATGAACTTAAATCCTCATAGCTCCAAGCAAACACATTATTAAATTCCTTGAAAAAATCAATATATTTATGTTTCATAGGAGCTGGAAACATTTTTGATAGTTTTATCATTTTGGGTTCTTATTCACTGCCTATATTGCATTCTTCTACCCTTGCTTCAGTAGATTCCATGTTTGGCTTCTTAGCAACATCATTGAAATCAAAAAATTTCTCTAGAGGAACCAGCCCTTTTGGCAAGGAATTATCTCTGGAATGTAACACTTCAAAGTCTTGTTTTTCTAGATCTGCACACAGTTCTGTCTCATGTGGGTCATTTTTCTCTAGTAGATTTACATCAGCATCATCAGGAGGCTCTTTTTTATATGTTGGTTCCTCAGTAGAGTTGTTAGGTCCCTATATTACTAGTATAGTCCCTTATTTTTGTTAGTGTAACCCCCTTATTGTTATTATTGTACCCTTGTAACCCCCATTTTGTTATTATTGTGCCCTTAAATTATTATTGTTAGGTCGGCTAGGATTACATTGTGGCCCACTAGGATTATGTTATGGCCCCATGGACTCCTATATATAGAAAGGAGGTTTTGTGAATTGTATCATCCAAGAATTGTTCATTTATGTAATGTATTGGAGGTTTCCCCCTCGAAGTAGCTTATTTCTAAGGCATTTTGAGTAATATACGTTTGTTATTTTTTGGAGTTAGTTTTACCGCATTTGGTATCGAGTTTGGATTCAGGGTTTCTTGCTCCAAACATGTCATCGTGGAATTTGCATTTCTTTCTTTTTTTCTACGAAGTTTCGGAATCTGAAATTTTTAGGGTGCAGAAGCTGAAATCCTGAGGAAGATTGTCTAAAAAATTTCTGAAGCTTGGTTCGAAATATTTTCGGAGATATCATCTATGGAAGTTAGGTATTTTTTCAAGCTCCCAAAAAGGTCATTGTGGAATTTTCGCTATAATTTGTTTCCTACGAAGTTTCAGAATCTGAAATGCGTATGGTGCGAAGTTGAAATCCTGAGGAAAGTCATCAAAAAATTTCAGAGCTTGGTTCGCAATATTTTTGGAGATATGATCTGGGGAAGGTAGTGCTTTTTCAGGCTCCTGAATTGCATCTCAAAGAGGTGATCGTGGGAAAAGTTCAATAACTCTCTCTCTGGGCATCGGATTGAAGTGCCGTAAAAATTGGTCGCAAGTAAAAAGACTGAAGTTTCTTGGCTATCAATTTCAGATACAAAGGACGAAACAGTGACACGTGGAAAGTCGTACAAATTCGCTCTACTGAACCAGTCCATAATTAGGTCATTGTGGGAGATTGGACACAACTTTGTCTTGGAGAATCCAAATCAGGTCAGACCTATGGCATTCAAAAGAGAATTCAGAGGGCTACGTCAGTGCTGAATTTCAAATATTGAAGATCCGCAATAACAGAGATAATACAATTTCAATATCTAGCTCCTCAAAGCAAGTAAAAGGTGTGTATTTTTTTTCCGAATTGCATAAGTCTTGTTTGAAGAATCAATTTGAATTGATTGAAAGGGCCTATTGTAGAATAGATATCAATATTGAAGTATAAAATGGCCCCTAAAAAGAATTCAACACCCATAAAGCCTTTGGAAAGCTCTACTATGACTCATGAAGATGAAGAATGGCAACATGACATATCAAAATTACAAGAGCAAGTGCAACAAATTTCGCTCTCGCAAAGAGCAACAAAAAATGACATGGAAGTTTTGAAGAAAGGCGTGGAAACTAAGATGGATGGTTTGAGGAAAGGCGTGGAATCTAATATAGATGGCATGGAATCTAAGATAGATGGCATGGAAGCTGGCATGGAAGCTAAGATGGATGACATGAAAGACAACATGGAAAACAACATGAAAAACATGAAGAATGATCTAAAAGCAGACATCGAAGATTTGACCAAGTTGATACAAGAAATGTTTCCTAATGGTGAAAATATAGTAGAAGAACCTCATGATGAGAACAAAATAAATGTTAATCGTGATTGCATAAACTCTAATGTTGGCGGGAAGAACCACCATATTCCAAAAATGGATATGAGAAAGTTTGATGGAAAGGATCCTGTAACATGGATACTACAGATGGAACAATATTTTGATCTCCATAATGTGCAAAACACACAAAAGGTACGCATTGCAACTTTACATTTAGAACAAAATACATGTGTATGGTATCGATGGCTTTGCTCCCGTAAAAAAATTGTCACTTGGTCAATTTTTACGAAGGAAATGATAGCACATTATGAGGATACAAAGAGCAATACCTTCTTTAGCCAATTGATAAATCTCAAACAAAAGGGTTTAGTGGGGCAGCACATTGAGGACTTCCAAAAATTGAATATAAGGGTAACTGATATTCCAGAGGAACACAGGATTGATCTCTTCATAGGCACTTTAAAGGATAACATTCAACATAAAGTTCGCGTTTTGGAACCTGATTCATTGGAGAAGGCATTCAGGTTGGCAAGAAAAGTTGAATGTAAAATTATGGCGACAAGGAAGCCTACCACTCAATTCTATAAAGAAGGAAGTGTTGCTACGCCTAGATTTCCACAACCTACAAGGTTGACACCACAACAATTGGAAGAAAAAAGAGAAAAAGGGATTTGCTACAGTTGTGATAGCAAATACACTAAAGGTCATAAGTGTGCTGAGAAGAAATTATTTTACATAGATTGTGAAGAGGAAGAAGAAAATGAACAAGAAGAGGATATGCACCAGGAACCAGCCCCAGAAGAGGAAGAAATGAATCCAACCATATCGTGTAATGCACTGGCAGGAATTACCACTCCTCAAACTCTCAAGATAAAAGGACAAATCAAGAAGAGAAAGGTAATAGTGTTGATTGATTCAGGTAGCACCCTTAATTTTATTCATTGTAAGGTAGCCAAGGAATTAAATTGTTTCCTATACCCAGCACCAGAATGTCAAGTGATGGTTGCAAATGGAGGAACTATAAATTGCTCTGGAAAATGCCATAACATTAAGCTAACCATGGGGGAATATGTGTTGACTAGTCCAATGCTTTCCATTCCTATGGGAGGTGCTGATGTTGTACTAGGAGTACAATGGTTACAATCTTTGGGGACGGTAGCTTTTAATTTTCAAGAACTTTTCTTGAAATTTTTTTCAAAAGGAAAGGAAGTCGAATTACGGGGTATTGCGGGGAAGCCGGGAAGGATAATAAGCTCTAATGTCATGAAAAAGCTTCTAAAGAAAGAACAACGAGGCGTAATTGCACAATTATGCTCACTAGAAGTTCCAACATCAAAATCATCTATTTCTGCAGATCTCCAACAAGTCTTGGACAATCATTCCAGGGTGTTTGAAACTCCCAAAGGACTCCCACCTATTCGTGATCATGATCATGCTATTCATTTGATTCCAGGAAGTGTTCCTCCAAACATCAGGCCTTATAGATATCCTTACTTCCAAAAAAGCGAAATTGAACGTATGATTGCAGAAATGTTAGAGGCGGGTATAAGTCAACCCAGTCAAAGTTCTTTCTCTGCTCCTGTAGTATTGGTACACAAGAAGGATGGATCATGGCGAATGTGTCCGGATTATAGGGAGCTCAATAAGCTCACCATTTAAGATAAATTTCCCATTCCTGTGATTGATGAATTATTGGATGAATTACATGGAGCAATTTATTTTACCAAGTTGGATCTTCGTTCAGGATATCATCAAATTAGAATGAAGACTGAAGATATTTCAAAAACAACATTTCGAACTCATGAGGGTCATTATGAATTTTTGGTCATGCCTTTTGGCCTTACCAATGCACCTTCTACATTTCAAAGGTTGATGAATTCCATTTTCAAACCCTTCCTTAGAAAATTTGTGCTAGTATTTTTTGATGATATACTAATCTACAGCAGGTCTTGGAAGGATCATGTTGAACATGTTGACAGGGTGCTCAAACTATTGCGGGAGAAACAATTATATGCAAAAGCATCCAAATGTTTCTTTGGAGTACAAGAGGTGGAATATCTGGGTCATATTATATCTCACGAGGGTGTTAAAGTAGACCCTAACAAAATTAAAGCCATTAAGGAATGGAAAGTCCCCAAGACAATAAAGCAGTTGCGAGGATTTCTCAGGTTAACAGGCTATTATCGCAAGTTGTTAAGAATTATGGGAGAATAGCAGCACCTTTAACAACATTATTGAAGAAAGATGCATTTTCATGGACTCCTGAAGCAACTAAGGCCTTTGAACATCTTAAAGAGGCAATGTGCCTAGCACCGGTCTTAGCTACGCCAGACTTCACAAAAACCTTTGTTGTGGAATGTGATGCCTCAGGAAATGGAATTGGTGTTGTTTTAATGCAAGAAGGAAGACCCATTGCTTTTGAAAATCGTCCAATCAAAGGAAAGTATTTACAGAAACCTATTTATGAGAAGGAAATGTTAGCAATACTGCATGCACTAAAGAAATGGAGAACTTACCTAATGGGAAGACACTTCAAGGTAAAAACTGATCATGATAGTCTTAAACACTTTTTGGAACAAAGACTATCTTCGGAAGAGCAGCAAAAATGGGTCACAAAGATGTTGGGTTATGACTTTGAAATAATCTACAAAAAAGGAAAGCTTAATGTTGTTGCAGATGCACTCTCAAGAAAGAATGAAGAGGTGAAAGCATTGCTTTGTGCCATTTCTATTATCCAACCAGATTGGATAACCGAAGCAAGAGATGAATGGAAGAAGGACAAAGATGTATGGACACTCATTCAAAAGTTGCAGCAAGATCCTAGTACATCAGATACATTTAGTTGGAAAAATGATTCCTTATGGTACAAAGATCGCTTATATCTTTGTAAGAATTCCCAACTAAAACAAAAGATTCTTCTGGAATTGCACACTTCTCCTTTAGGAGGACACTCAGGATTTTTAAAAACTTACCACAGGGTGAAGAAAGAATTTTTTTGGGATGGCCTTAAATCCGATATTCAAAAGTTTGTGGCGGAATGTTTGGTTTTCCAGCAGAATAAAGTGGAAACAATTAAGACCCCAGGACTTCTACAACCTTTATCCATTCCAAGTCAACGTTAGGAGGAGATTTCAATGGATTTTATCACAGGTTTACCTAAGTCTGAAGGAAAGAGTGTCATCATGGTGGTAGTTGATAGACTTACCAAGTATGTACACTTTTGTGCATTATCTCATCCATTTAAAGCAAGTACAGTTGCTACTACATTTATGGACACAATTCAAAAGCTACATGGAAACCCAAGGGTTATTGTGAGCGATAGAGATCCCATTTTTACTGGAAATTTTTGGACCGAGTTATTTTCTTGTTTGGGTACTCAATTAGCTCATAGCTCATCTTATCATCCTCAATCTGATGGTCAAACTGAGATAGTAAATAAATTTTTGGAAGGATATCTTCGTTGTTTTGTATCTGATAAACAAACACGATGGGTCAAGTGGTTACCTCTTGCTGAATGGTGGTATAACACTTCCTTCCATACTGCAGCAAAAATGACCCCATTTATGGCACTTTATGGATATCATCCACCATCCATCACATCATCTTTAAGGGAAAATTCGAAGGTTCAAGCAGTGGAAGATCACATCGAGCATCAGCAAGAAGTTCTCCAACTCTTAAAGGATAACCTGAATTTGGCAAAAAATCGAATGAAACAACAGGCAGATCAACATCGCAGCAAGAGAAGTTTTGATGTAGGAGATTTGGTATTTTTACTGCTACAACCATACAAACAAATGTCCCTCAAGCAAGCTAAGAAGGATAATAAATTATCGCCAAAGTACTATGGTCCATATAAGGTGTTGCAAAATATTGGTACTATGGCATACAAATTGGAGCTTCCTGCTTCTTCGCGAGTACATCCAGTTTTCCATGTTTCATGCTTAAAGAAGGTTATAGGTGAAAATCTTCCAGTTCAAACAATATTGCCAGAACTTGATGAGGAAGGAAAAATCATATTGAAACCGGAAGCGGTCACGGAAACAAGAACTCGACAACTACGGAATCGATCAATTTCAGAGTATCTCATCAAGTGGAAGAACTTACCCACTGAAGATTCTACATGGGAGGATGAGAATTTTGTACAGAAGCACCCAGAGCTACTCAAGTGTTGAGGACAACACTTTTTTGAAGGAGAGGGGCATGTTAGGTCCCTATATTACTAGTATAGTCCCTTATTGTTGTTAGTGTAACCCCCTTATTGTTATTATTGTACCCTTGTAACCCCCATTTTGTTGTTATTGTGCCCTTAAATTATTATTGTTAGGTCGGCTAGGATTACATTGTGGCCCACTAGGATTACATTATGGCCCCATGGACTCCTATATATAGAAAGGAGGTTTTGTAAATTGTAGCATCCAAGAATTGTTCATTCATGTAATGTATTGGAGGTTGCCCCCTCGAAGTGGCTTATTTCTAAGGCGTTGATATATCATTTCTTCTATTTTTGGAGTTGGTTACACAACAAGAGTGGTCTTCTTCATGATCCGAGTCTGAATTTGGCATTTAAATCTCATTCTTGGACTCTAGGATATATCCAATCTATTTGTCACCTTCAAAAAATTGCCAATATTTTATATTATCAAGGACTGCTAGTTTGTATTTGACTTGTACTGTGTATTGTTTGTTATGATGAGGTTTTTGACAAGTAAAGGCTACAAATGATAGACCATTGGCAAGGATATTTTGATTCCTCGGGACAAAGGTAAGATCATATTCTTTGAATTATTTTAGGAGGTCAAGGGCATCATTTCTATATGCTTTTAATCTAGGATTCTTAGCTGAATATTCTCGCTTAATATTCATAATGACTATCTCGGAATCCCAATGAACATAGATCATTTTGGCTCCTAATTTTATGAGTAATTGGAGCCCTAGAAGGAGTGCCTCATATTCTGCTATGCTTTTTTTACATTGGAAGTTCGGCTTATATGAGTGGCCCTCTACTTGGTTATTCTCAGTGTTGTGCATCCAAAAACCTGATCCTCAACCAGTTTTACCACAAGACCCATCAAAGCTCATTCTCGAAAGAGGTTCAATTTCACATTTACCATTAAGTTGGTCATTGTGGTTGCCACCATGTTCGTTATTATGTTGTTCATTTTTTGTTTTGTCTAACTGTTCTGACTGTCCTTCCTCCTTTTCTTCTTATTTTTCAGCTGTTTGTTCATTTTTTCTACCTGTTCATTAATTTTTTCATCATTGTAGAGGATAAATGAATCAAGGTCTATGTGGATAGAATAGAGAGGGGATTTATCAGGATTTTTTTTACTGTTGACCATGTATTTAGTATGAGCCCCCCTATATATTCTTCTTGGTTGACTAAAGATAGGTATAATATCATAGGTCATGTCCATTTGGAGGGTCCCTTGGAGTTTAGCTCCCCATGAGCATGAAAGGACCATGTCATATTTAGGAGGAATATGAGCTACTACAATGTCCATTACTAGGCTCTTGGCTGGTATTTGTGCTAGATTAACACAGATATCTTTGATTAGGCCTAGACATTTAACTCTATTGGAATCAAAAGAGTATAAATCTTTGTATGGTCTAGTTATCTCAAGGTCTAGTATTTCCATTACTACCTTTGGCATGAGGTTATGTGAAGCTCCTGAATCTATCATGGCATTGTGGGGGATTTTATCATGGATGTTCAAACTGACATAAAATGGTGGTACACCTCCCTCTTGAAATTTTCCTTCTACTTCAAGTCCAAACAAATGCTCAGGCTTGTCATCATTTAAATTCATAGAATCTGCATTTTCTCCTATGTTTAAAGCTTTCAAAACTTGGTATCTATATAAATCTTCAAAAACTAATTCAATAAGAGGTATGGATATTTTTATCTTGGAAATTCATTCTCTATAATGAAGGGTGTCTGTGCTTTTGGAAGGTTCAAATTAGTTTTATCAGACACTGTTGTTACAGCAATTTCAACTTGCTGATTTTCCTTTCAGATCTTAGCTAAAAAAATTTTGTTAGGGCTACTAGTTGATGTACTAGTGTTTCTTTGGTTTCCATTATGTTGGCTACTTTTGTTTTTATTTTTATCAGAACTTTTAACCACTATGTTTACAGTTTCTGTTGTTTTTTTAGGATTACTTTTAGGGGTCTTCCTAGAAAAAATTTCTGGGTTGTTTCTCTTAGGAGTGTCTTGGGTTTTCTTGCTTCTGAGGTCATACTGTCTATGTACTTCCATGATGGAATTTTCGAAGCCTTGTTTATATTCCTTCGATTCTAGGAATTCTTCTTCATTTGGGGAAAATATGCCTTGTTCTTCCTTAGTGAGGAAAACAATGTCCTCATTATTAACTCCCATTAGATTGATATGACTTTCCTCTAGTTCTTTAATCACCCCCTCATCCTCATCAGCATAATTTTCTTGGAAAGGAGGCCTGATTTGTTGGTCAAGACTTCTCTTTCTTATTTGAGGGGGATTTCTCCTAAATTTTAGGTTCTAGTTCTGATTTTGATTCCTGTTTTGAGGAGCCACCTGGTTTTCTCTAGGGTAAGCTCTCTTATTCATGTTTATTATTTCCATCATCCTTTCCATGTTTCTAACTAAGCTATCAATTTTAGTATCATATGATGAGCGTGTAGTTTCTTCCCTATATGTTGTTATCTCCTTGTAATTTGCAAGATTGGCAAATACAAACTGCAGAGAGAACACTTGAAACACTTTTGGATTCTAGGATCTAGCCCTCCTGAATCCGGAGAGGGATCTCTCCTATAAGTGAAAAGATTGATTTATCTTTAATGGCTTTTGGGTATGATATTAGGCTAGTTATGAAGCACAAGGTTTTTATTTGTTTTGGTTTGGTAAAGATATGTGAAGGTGAAGGAAGTTTAAATGAAGAGTGAAGGTGAATGAAAGTGAAAAATGATTCAGATAAGAAGATAGGCAAGAAATAGCTTTAATCCATTGGGATATGGAGTCATAGTAGGATTTAATTGAAACAACAAAGTTAAAGAGTGGTCCATGGGGGAAGTCATCTATGTCTAAGGATCTCTTTAAAGTTGATTTTATGGAATGAAATGATACAACAAGAAGGGGAATTAAACAAATGAAGAACAGAGAGTAGCCTAAGATCAAGTAAATACTTTGAAACTATCCTTCTTTCGACATACACTTAAGAAAGACATAAAAGTAATCTAAGATATGGTAAGTACTTCGAAACTAGCCATATTTTGATGCACTTTAAATAGAAAACATTTTAAACACAAAAGGAAACTTTTCAAAGCAACCATTGGAGAAGAACTAGAGGAGAGGGCTCACCATAGACTTCCCTAGCTCTGCTTTACTTGGCAAACTTATCAAGGTAACACATAAGATAACAAAGAATAGTCTAAGATTAGGTAAGGACTTTTAACCTAGCCTGCTTTCAACATACTCTCAGGGAATATTTCAGACAACCTTTGGATATAAAACTAGAGGACAGGGCTCACCATAGACTTCCCTAGTTCAACTTTACATGGCAGAACTGAAAATAACGTTCAAGAACAATATTTAGCTTAGACAGTAGGACGAGGGAAGGCCAGCATTCCTAACTGTTTGGACTAAATGAAATTGTTCTTAAACAACACAATTGGAAGAAAAAATTTAGTTAAAGCTTATTAGTAAGAGCAGGGTACCTTTGACAGTAAATCCTAACTCTATAATTGTTGTTCTTTATCAAAGAAGATGGACAGAATGGAAGCATAAATAAAATAACAATTTACAATAAGAAAAAAATCACTGTTGACATAGACCAGGATCCCATAAATCAACTTGTATTTGATACTTCAAACCAATTACAATCTTCAAGTCCAATGGTTCTCTACAGCTTCGAACTTTTCATCTCAACTTAGGTATTTTCAATTACAAACATAGCTTGCAGCAGCTTCAGTAAACTATTTATAAGCAACAAATATGTAGTAACCAACATTATCTCATCTTCTACAGAAGTATTTATTGAATAAATGAGGAGGTGGGATGGGATAAAATATCTTCAAGGTTCAATTAACACAGATTAATGCTTCTCGGCCTTTGTGGGGCTCAATGGAGAATATTTCAGATATTCCTCTGTATTAATTGTTTTTACATTAAGTAGTAAGCTCTTTGGGATGATTTATTTGACTTTAAGGCTCTGTTTCATCTTTGTAATAACTTTTCTGATATTTCGCAATAAGTCTCTTTGGCTTGGAATAACTGTTTGAATGTATTGAGGCAAATATCCTTTGTTCTGGTAGTAACTATGCTACATTTTGAGTGCTTTGAGGCTACAGGTGGCCTTTGGTAGCTGAGAGGATTCAATTAGCCTCTGATGTGGCGGTGGAGGCTTGTTGGTTTGTTGAATTTATTTATCCTTATTTAAACACTGTTAATTTTCTTTAACTCTGTGTATTAGGCTTAATTCGACCTAATTTCTTGTCTTCTATTCTTCAACTCTGTTTAATTTAGTGGATTAGGCTTTTAATTGTCAATTTAGGCCATAATCCCTCAAAACTGTGTAAACAGTCTTCAATTCTATGACTGGATCTTCAACACTAATACTCTCTGTTTTTTTTTTAATCTTTGCTGTGTCTTGTTGATGTGTAGGTGCATAGAGGGCTTATAACGGTATCAGCGCTCATGAGGCACCGATAGACTTTTATGGGAACCTTGCAAAAGGATTTCTTTGATGAATAAAGGCTTGGAGAGTCATCACCCTCGGCCTTCAATTTTCTTTTAAAATATTTGAAAAACATTTTAAAACCTGTGCAAACCAAGAAAAGTTAATAAAATCTTGTGTATTTGGGTCATGTTGGTGTTCCCATGTTTTGGCAAGGTTGGTAATACCAAAAGATGAGACAACATCAAACCACTTTCAGACCTCAGGATCTAGCCCTTCTGGGTCCAGAGAGGGATCTCTCTATATAAGCAATGGTTGTATGTCTTTGAAGCTCAAAGTTTAAGATGTTAGGCTAGTTATAGGCACAAGGTTTGTTTGTTTGATTATATGTTTGGTTGTTGGTCATCAGGAAAGAAGGGTTCAATGTAAGGCAAGGATGAGCAAAGAGGATTTAGAAAAAGGTGAAGTATTCCAGGGAGCATTCAAAACCATTGGGAAATGGAGTCAGGAAAGGGTTTACTTACTATTCAATATGCAGGCTTTCAGTTGGGCTAGTCATCTAAAACATTGGATCTTAAAGATGATTGTGTGGTATGGAAAGGTAGAGGAGGAGGAAACAATAAAGATTTAGGACACAAAGTTAAAGACCTAAGATCAGAGAGAGACTTTGAACTCTCAATGCTTTGGCCTCCAGCTTGAGGGATATTAGAAAGTTTCAATCAATTGAAAAGGATCCTAGTGAGATATAAACAGGGTTCTAGACCTCCCAGTGTTCCCAATTATTTCAATTAAATCCTAACAAGAAAATCTAAGAACAACTTCATTTAATTCATACATCAATTAGTAGGCAATAACATCCACTACACTGGTTAAATTAACTGAAATCAACTCTTAGATAACACATTTAGTAGAAAACATCAAAGGCAAGGAGAGCAGAAACATAGGGTACCAAACAAGGGTAAATCCTATGCCAGATTTCTGATGCAAGCCAGTAGAAATGAAATGAAATGAAATGAAAATTAAACACAAATACAGAGATAGGAAAACATCACCATTGCTTTAGATCAGGATCCAAGGAAACTTGCTTTTCATATTAAAAAGCAACACCAGTCAAGTACAACATTGCTAATAGCTGGATACTCAGTCTGAAAACATTTTCCTCAGCCTATCTTACAACTTTACACAGAGATTATGTCTCAAAAGAAATAGCTTGAAATTCTCTGATAACTGATCAACAACCTTTAAAATGAGTTTCTTCATGAATTTATAGCTCAAGTGCAGCAGAGAAAGTAGGTGAAAACTAAATGTAGCATTAAAACTCGGGAAAGGAAGAGGGTCGAGGCCAATTCTATTTAAATTCTATGCATTTATCCATGGCACTCTTTGGGTGAAAGAGTGGTCTTCTCCAGGCTTCCATTTACTCCGGTATGTCTTTGATGTGCTTTGGCTACAGTATTATGTAGTACTTCTAGTGAATCATCAAAGAAGTAAATAAATGATGCTAGGGTCTGCGATACTGTGAATCAACTGCTCTGATAGCATCAGTACTGTTGTCAGGGAGGAAGCTTCACTTGGACACAATGTAGACTGAAACAAAAATGCGTACCATGTCCTTGCTCAGGAAAAACATTCGGCTGATTTGAAAACCCTGCCACCATTTTTTCCATGTATTGGACTTTCTGAGTGATCGACGGGGTCTTCTAACTTGTACCTTTTCCCTTTAAACACTGGATTAAGGCTCAAAATATTCTATTACATGCCTTGAACTCTCTGTTGCTCCCATACTGTCTCTGTCGGTGAAATCAATGCTTTAATGGCTATGGGGAAGATTTTCCAGAATTCAAACCCTGTTTTTTAATGCAAGTCCTTTCATGGCTCCTTCCCAGGCTTTCTTCGTGATCTTGTCCTCTGAAAAATGGTCCTTTCTATGTTTTTTTCCACTGTAATAAAATTGTGTAATCATGGCGGCTTTCACCATCTGATAACCCTACAAGGCATGGAAACATGTTAAGAAAAACCATGCATGGAGGTGTTGGATGCAACGGGGGTGGCGAGAATGGCTGCGCAGACTAGTGAGATGGTGGAAAAATGTAGATTCATGGCGGAAATGCAGTGTAACAGTGGAAGAATGGCCATGGTGAAAACCGGCGGACTGCGACGAAAAATTTAAATTCAAAACTTTGAAAAATGATTTCTGAATGAAATATGAATGAAATATAAAGAGGGTGGAGTACAACGTGTTAAAAACACATGGAGAGGTGACGTGGTGGGACCCAGTTGATGGCAGGGATGAAATTTTAATGTAAAACATTAAAATTGACCTTGGAATGCATACATATACAGGTACGGGTGCGAAATACGATGAAACACATGGAAAAATGACGTGGTGGGATGTGGTCAAAAACAGAACATACAATCAAATCAGGGCTATCCGATCTCAGGAGGAGATCGATGGTGGAAAACGACGGAGGGCGATTGAATCTAGACCGTCTGATCTCCGGAAGAGATTAACAACTAAAAATGCATCGGAGGGCAACGGATGGCGGGTCAGGGGTACGGATACCTTGGGTTAAACTCCGCGCATATTTGGGGTGCGATGACCATTGGATGGATATCCCCAGATCGGACGGTTGATATGCATATCGTGCCATGTCAAATACCGAACGATAACATGTGATGACGGAGCAGTTTTGGAACAGTGCCAGTGCCACGCATCATGCGATGAGTGGAATCGCTAGCCAAACGAAAAATACCGCCCATCCCACAAAGGCAGTGCGATAGAAATCGCCAGATTTTGAACAGTGCACGGGGACCACCGGGGTGGGTAAAATATGGACCGTTGATCTGGCGGGTAAATGAACGGTGGAGATGCGATGAACGGGTGGTGAATGGGTTGAATGGTGTAAGTTGTGGGGATGCCACGACAGTCTGATCTGTATAGATCGACGGCTCAAAATGCTCCCTATATTCAAATATGGTAAGCGCCTTTCGCCTTGGTGCCTGGTTCTAGCGCCGCGGTCGTGTGGGGGGGAAATACGGTTCAGGGGCTGGCCAAAAGGTGCTAAACCCATACACATGGAAAATATGGTTTATGGTCCATTTTAAGTGCATTTTAAGGCCAAGGAAGGGTAACAGTAGGGGAAAGAGGGGGAACTAAAGCAAACCAGGGGTATTATGTATGGTTTAGAGGGGGTTTTTTTTGGGAAATTTTGGAAGGACTAGGGGAGGGAATTTGGTGGTAAAAAGGGGAACTTTAAAAAAGGGAAAAAAAGGGATGAAATGGACAATTCTGCAGGGAACAAGGGGAAAATTAAAGCCTTTTGGAGCACAATTTTTGTAATCAGAGAGGCTTTATAAAGGGAGTCAGCAGAGGGAATTTTATCAAAAGCAAAGGCACAGGAGACTTCAAGGATGATGTGTCTTCAGGAGAGATGCATTCCTTGAAGGCTCAAAAACAATTTAGCCCCCTACTTTGCTTGTCAAAAATCTATAGGGGGGCTAACAGTGGCTCCACATGGGGATGGCTTCTTCTTGAAGAAGTCAAGAATTCAGAAAATAAATCTTTGGTGTAGGCCAGATGCCTGCTGCTTGAGCCACCTTTCTTCTTTGATTTACAGCTGCCACAACTATGATAGATCAGCAGAAATATTCCCAAACAATCTACCTTCCCATCCTACAATCCTAGCATTTTTCTTCTAGGGTGCATTTGAACTAGCAGACCCTTTACATCATTTTTATTTTTTACAAACAAGAAAATACACCTATTCTATTTCTACCCTTATTTCTCCATGAGACCAAATTAAACTTTTGGCCTCATATGTTTCTCTACCTATTCTAACATCTGCTGGGATTAAACTGTCCAACAGATTTCTTCTCTATATTCTACAACAGAAATTAAAAAAAAACAGTCAAACTAGGATTAGACAGTCTAGTTTGCTGTGGATCCAAGGCATAAAGACAGTTGCACATGGACAGAACTTTGCAAAAAATTGAAAACAAAATCTTTAAGGCTTGAAATCTGAAGTTTGAAGCATCCTTTTTTCCTTTGTGACTCAAGTTTTGAGCTTGTTAGAGTCACCTTCCCTTTTTTATTTCAACTCTGGTTTTGGGCTTGTTAGAACTGACTCCTTTTTCTTCCTTACTGGTCTAGGTTTTGGGCATGTTTGAACTAGCTATCTTTACTTTCTTTGGCTCAGGTTTTGATCATCTTAGAGCCAATATTTGCACTTCAGAGGTTCATGTTTTGAGCATGTCTAAACCTCTCCTTTTCTCTGTTATTTTTTTATTTTTATTTATTTATTTTATTTTTTTGGAACATTTTCTTTTTTTCTTGAAAACAAACACTGCAATGGTATGTACAATGGAAATGGAAACTGGAAATTGGAAATCAGCAGAAGTAGTGTTTGAGCATCCTGCCATTGACAGGACCCCCAAACAGCTCTGTACCATCTAACTCTTGTAGAAAAAAGGCATTTGGACCCACAGTGGCTTGGATGATGTATGGACCTTGCCACAAACTGTCGAACTTGCCATAATTTCCTTTTTCCTCTCTCCTTGAGTCCCACTTCAGAACTTTATCTCCAATTTTGAAATCAGAGGCCTTAGTTCTTTTGTCAAATAACTTCTTTAGATTTTCCTGAACCTTGATAGCTCTGTTATAGACCTCTTCCCTTGCTTGTTGGAGATGAATTGTCTGTTTTATTCTCCTCACCATGCTATCTTCTTCTGTTTGTATCTCTTGAACAAGTTTAATCACTGGTATTCCAAGGCTGGTGGGAAACAATGCTTCTGTTCCATAGACAAGATGATATGGTGACATGCCAATGGATTTCTTTGTTGTAAGCCTGTCATCCCACAGGGCATGCACTAACTTGTTATGCCATGACTTTTTGTTCTCTTCGAGCATATTTTTGATGATGGTCACCAGGCTCTTGTTTGATGATTCAAATAATCCATTACCTTGAGGGTAATAGGCAGTTGAATTACTGAGTGCTATTTGATACTTGTGAAAAAAATCAACCATTTTCTTGGATCCGAAAGCAGCAGCATTATCAGTGATTATTTTCCTTAGGCAGCCAAACCGAGAGAGGATATGACCTTCTAGGAAACTAATGATGACTGAATCTGTCGCATTCCTAGTAGGTATGGCCTCTATCCACTTAGTGAAGTAGTCTGTGGCTGTTAGGATTCATTTGTGTTGTGCAGAAGAAGCAGGGTGAATTTCTCCTATGAAATCTAGGCCCCATTGCATAAAGGGACCTTCAACAGTGATGGGTTGTAGAGGTAAAGGGAGGAGTTTTCTTTTGCCTTAAAAAATCTGGCATTTGTGGTAGGAAATTATCATCTTATGGATATCATTGAAGAGTGTAGGCCAATAGTAGCCAGCTCTGAGTATTTTTTTTGCAGTGGCTTTCCAGTTCAGGTGACCTCCACACTCTCCTACATGGAATTCTTGTTTAATCTTTTCTGCTTCAGATTCAGGCAAACATTTAAGCAATAGGCCATTTTCATTCTTCCAGTATAAACATTCATTCATTATGCAATAGATCCTGTCTTTTAGATTTAAGAATATAGCCTTGGTCTTTGATAGTTCAGGAGGGGCATTGAGGTGTGTAAGTACATACAAAATCTCAGAATACCAAGGAGAGCTCTGAAACTTCTCCTCAACAGTGGGATCAGGTAATCCCTGCTGCTCATCCAAGGCATCTACCATGTTAATTTCTAGGGCTTGTAGATTTGATTCAACCATTAATTGAGCTAGGCCCTGACCTTTGATTAGTTTGGTGGGTTTTATCTCAAGGTCGTACTCTATGATCACAGCAATCCATTTGCCCCTCTTCCGATCTGGGTCTTGGGACAAGATGTCTTTGACCACTATTTTGGGTACATAAGCTATGGTGTGGGAATGCAGTATGTACACCATAAAGTCTTTCAAGGCCTTAACCAGAGCATAGGCTTGTTTTTCCATTATGTTGTATTTCAAGGGTGCTTTTTTGAGTTCTTTGCTGAAGAAAGAAATGGGTTGTTCCATTCCCTCTGGATTTTTCTGCAGTAGAACTGTAGCTATCGTATGCTTGGAGACAAATGAAAAAATCAGGAAATCTTTTGAGAAATCTGGGCTGATTAGGACAGGAGCCTGGGTGAGTGCAAGTTTAACTGATTCAAAAGATTCTTAGCTTCAACAGTCCACTTAATTCCTACACCTTTCTTCAGCATGTTAGTAATATTTCTAAGGTGTTCAGCTAAGTTGGGAATAAACCTCCTAAGGAAGTTAATTTTCCCAATAAAGGACTGTAAATCCTTGATTTTTCTTGGGTGTGTGATTTGTAGTATTCCCTCAATTCTTTGTGGATCTATCCTAATCCCTTTCTCAGATATGATGTGGCCAAGAAGCTTACCTTCTTGCAGCCCAAATATAGTCTTTTTAGGATTCAGTGACAGACCAAGCCTTCTACATTTTTCAAACACTCTTCTTAGGTGTTGTAGGTGTTCTTCCTTAGTCTTGGAATAGACTGTTATGTCATCCAGATAGATGACAATGAAGTGTCCTATTTCATCTGAAAAAGCTATGTCCATTGCTCTTTGGAAGTTTGCACCAGCGTTCATCAATCCAAAAGGCATCTTTACATACATAAAAGTGCCCCATGGAGTGGTAAAGGCTGTCTTGAGTTGGTCTTCTGGGATTACTAAGACTTGGTTGTACCCTGAAAAACCATCTAGCAGGGAGATCCTTTTAGAACCTACTACCCTCTGAATAATATGTTCCATTTTTGGCAAAGGGTAATTGTCTTTGAGTGAGGCTCTATTAAGATTCCTGAAATCTATGCACAATCTGATCTCCCCTGTTTTCTTTCTTACAGCCACTAGGTTTGATACCCAATCAGAGAACCTCACAGGCACAATTATACCTGCTTCATACATCTTCTTAATCTCTTTTTCTACTGCACGCAATTGTTTTGGGTTTATTCTGCGAAGTTTTTTTTCTGAAGGGCTTCTGATTTTCTTTCAAGGGTATTTTATGTTGTATGATGTTTGTGTCATAGGCCCTTAATTCCTCATAACTCCAAGCAAACACATCAATGAATTCCTTGAATAGGTCAATGTATTTCTTTTTTATGTTTGCAGGCAGGGACTTCGCCAATTTGATCATCTTAGGTTTATCTTCAGTACATATGTTGCATTCCTCAACATCAGAGTCTGCATGTTCTATAGTGGGCTTTTTTGCTACATCATCAAAGTCAAAAAGTTCTTCTAAAGGTGCCAGACCTCAAGGTATGTTCTAATCTTTGGTCTACAACACCTCTACTTCTTCACTATCCGTGTTTTCACATTTTTTGTTTGGATTTCCAATATTTTCATTTAAGGTGTTTATTTCTATATTACAGGGTGTTTCTTCCTCATCTGAGGACTCTTCACTTAGGCAGCTATTGTCATATTTAGAGTCTGAATCAGAAAATTCAAACTCATTTCTACCTACCAAGAAATCTTCAATCTGTTTATCACCCTCAAATACCTGGCAATCTTTTTCATTGTCTGGCACTGCATGTCTGAATTTGGTCTGAATGATGATCTGTTGGTCACTAGGAGGTTTATGATACGAACTAGCCATGCAAGCTAGTCCATTTGCAATTGCATTCTGGCCCCTAGGGACAAAAACTAGCTTGTATTCTACAAAGGTTTTCAATAAATCCATAGTGTCATTCCTATATGCTCACAGTCTAGGATGTTTCGCTTTGTATTCACCATTCACCTGTTTAATGATCAGCTCAGAGTCCCCATGCATAGTTATTCTACGGGCTCCTAATTTTTTCAACAGAGTTAAGCCTAGGATAAGAGCCTCATACTCTGCAATATTGTTTGTACATTTGAAGTGCAGGTTGCAGGCATGGCTCTCTGCGTAGTCACTCTTTGTGTTATGTATCCACACTCCTGCTCCAGCAGTTCTCTTGGTGCATGACCCATCGAAATTCATTTCCCATAAGGTTTCATCTCGAGTTTATCATATTTTTTTTTTTTGGTGTGGTGTATGTGTTTGTGAAGGGTGACTAATTAGCTAACTGCATTCTATTTCTGGTTCACTTTGAGTTTTTGTTTCAGTGCACTGTTTAAATTTTTCTACGTCTTTCTCCTCCGAGTCTAGAGTAGCCATTATGTTAAAGTCCATGGACTCTGTTTCTTTGTTTGTATCTCTGTTTCTGGACTCTGACCCTTCTAAGGATTCATCATTACAAAGGATAAAGGAGTCAAGGTCTGTATGTACAGAGTATAAAGGTGAATTTTTAGGCTTTTCGGGGCTACTAACCAGGAATTTCATTTGTGCCTCTCTGTACAGTCTTCTAAGTTGGCCAAAGATTGGGATTGTGGCATAAGCACCATCCATTTGCATTGTTCCTTGCAGCTTGGCTCCCCATGATCTTGATAATAAAATGCCATACTTGGGTGGCACATCTGCCACAACAACATCCATGACCATACACATGGCTGGAATCTGGGTAAGGCTCACACATAAATCTTTGATCAGGCCAAGACACTTTACTCTGCTAGAGTCAAATGAATATAGGTCTTTATAGGGACGAGTTATCTCTAGGCCTAATCTTTCCATCACTACTTTAGGCATCAGGTTGTGTGATGCCCTAGAATCATGTATTGCATTGTGGAGAATCTTATCATGGATATTAAGACTGATATAAAAAGGGGGCACTACCCCTTCCTGAAACTTTCCTTCTATCTTTGGACCAAACAGAAGGGCAGGTTGATCATCACTCAGATTTACAGTGTCACTGTTCTCTCCTAAATTTAATGCTTTCAAAATTTGGCCTTTATATACATCCTGAGTGGCTAGCTCAGAGAGTGGGACAGAGATTTTAATTTTTGCAATTTCACTCTCCAAATTGAAAGTGGACTGACTCTTTGGAATGTTCAACTCTTTTTTTTTAGTCACCACCTTAGTGGCTGAATCAGTGTGCTGATTCTCACTATGTACAGTGTTAGAAATTGTTTTATCAGGAGTACTAACTGCAATGTTAGTACTGCCTGTTGGTTTACCTTGTTTATCAGTGTTTTGGTTCTCTTTTTCTTTTTTCTTTCCATAACTCTCAGCCATTGATTTGTTACTTTCAGCAGTTGCTTTAGAATATCTCTCAAGTCTTTTCTTGATGGTAATCTCAGAATTTTTTGGTTTGGCAGTGTCTAGGATATTTTTGCTTCTAAGTTCATATTGTTCTCTGACCTGCATCATGGCATTTTCAAATCCTAACCTGTAATCTTCAGATTCTAACCATTCCTCATCCCAATATGAGGGTGAGGGCTGATCTTCTTCTGTGTAACAGTTGTGGATTGAATTTTTTGTTTCAAACATGTTTATTGTGTTCCCCTCAGACTCTTCTATGATTCCCTCATATTCATCTAAAAATTTCTCTTGGAATGGGGAATAACTTGTTGATCTAATTCTCTTTGTCTGTTGGGAGTGGTGTTGTTTCTTCTAAAGTTCTGGTTCTGGTTATGGTTTTGATTTCTGTTTTGGTTACTAACTGTGACAACCATTTTTTCCATCATTTTTTGTAGCTTTTCCACATTTTTAGATAAACAGTCATAATTTGGATCAGATGTGGAAGCTACATTTTCATCTCTATATGTTACCCTTTTTTCAGCTCTCAATCTTGTATTTTTCTCAATCAGATTTTCCTCTACACTCACTGCTCCCTTTTGCACGTCTTCTAATGTGTTGTGCTCCCTCTCTCTAAGCTGGTAGGCCATGTCAGCATCCAAACCTTTAGGGTATTTCACTAGTACCATACCTAGGGGAGGTTTCATGTGTGGTGGAAGAGCATTATAAATGTTGTTAAATATTGTAGAGTAGGCCTGAACACTCTCTCCTACATTTCTTTTCAGGTTCTTATATTCTGCTAGGATTTGGAGAGGGTTGGCCTTAACTTCCCATTTGTTTATGAAGGTCTGATATAAAGAAAGAAGATCTTAGATACTATTAGGAGGTAGGCCTTTCAACCATTTCTTCACATCACCTCCTAAGTTTTGGGCAAAGATTCTCATTTTGACTGTATCATCATATATTTCCATGTAATCAAAAGAATCTTCCATCCTATCTACATGGTGTTGGGCTATAGTAGACTCTTTTGTAGTGAAGTGTGGGATATTTGATTGATAATCATTTGGTAAGGGTACTAGAGGCTGGGGTAAAACCAGAGGTGCATACCAGGCTGCCATGATGGTGTTTTGATGAGGTAAAGGGTTGGCTTGAGGAGATGGTATATCGATGACAAGAATATTAGGACCAGCAAAAGCTTGTTGGGAATATCTAGGGTGGCAGAGCCCTAAGTTATGAATGAATTGAATATCAAGAGGTGTAGATGGAGGGGTCTCTCTGTCCCTAATGTGTTTACCACTTTGAGTTGGTGAACCAAGAAGCTCAAGGTCTGGCTGGTCTAGGGAATTGAATGACCTAGTTCTAGGTAAGTTGTTTTGAAAGTCTAGGTCAAAAAGTGGGTTTGATAGAGCTGTAAAGTCTTCTGGTGTAGAGTTAGCTCTATGGATGTGGCTAGAAATAGTTTATTGTTTAGGTGTAGGAGATCTCTTGAGGATTCTCTCAGGGTTGTCAACTATTTCAAGTGGGTCTGGGTTAGGATAAGCTCTTGTGTGAATGGTTCTTGAAGACAAAATGCTATTTTCCAACCAAGCAGCTTAACCCTACTTGTTACTTCTATTGTGGTTGATGTTGTTTTGGAGGCTGGTCTCCCAGTGGAGTCTAATGTGAACCAAGATAATCAGTAGGCCTAATGATCACCAATGGAGTCTTTAAATCATTTAGGAATCATGGAGTCACCAGGTGGAGGGTTTAGGATGATCCTAGAGGGTACACTGTCCACCACAGTGCTTATGAGATGTCCCCTTTCAGGAATAACTTCAAACACAACAGACTCTAACCAGAGATTGAATGGGAGGGAATTTACCACATATGTCACCTCTGAAAAAGTGTGAGATCTGGATGCTACTTGGCCCTTTCCAGACTTTGTCTAAGAGTGTGGGAGAAAACACAACAAATGGTATAGAGGTTGATCTGTGAATAGGAGTGTTTAACTGCCAACCTAACCAGAGATTGTAGGTTTCTGAGCCTCTTATGATGTAGTAAGATGGAAGGTACTCAGATTTTCCCCAGTGGAATCACCATTATGTTGGTGTTCCCATGTTTTGGCAAGGTTGGTAATACCAAAAGATGAGACAACATCAAACCACTTTCAGACCTCAGGATCTAGCCCTCTTGGGTCCAGAGAGGGATCTCTCTATATAAGCAAAGGTTGTATGTCTTTGAAGCCCAAAGTTTAAGATGTTAGGCTAGTTATAGGCACATGGTTTGTTTGTTAGATTATATGTTCGGTTGTTGGTCATCAGGAAAGAAGGGTTCAATGTAAGGCAAGGATGAGCAAAGAGGATTTAGGCAGAGGTGAAGTATTCCAGGGAACATTCAAAACCATTGGGAAATGGAGTCAGGAAAGGGTTTACTTGCTATTCAATATGCAGGCTTTCAGTTGGGCTAGTCATCTAAAACATTGGATCTTAAATATGATTGTGTGGCATGGAAAGGTAGAGGAGGAGGAAACAATAAAGATTTAGGACACAAAGTTAAAGACCTGAGATCAGAGAGAGAATTTTAACTCTCAATGCTTTGGCCTCCAGCTTTAGGGATCTTAGAAAGGTTCAATCAATTGAAAAGGATCCTAGTGAGATAGAAACAGAGTTCTAGACCTCCCAGTGTTCCCAATTTTTTCAATTAAATCCTAAAAATAACATCTAAGAATAGCTTCATTTAATTCATACATCAGCTAGCAGGCAATAACATCCACTACACTGGTTAAATTAACTGAAATCAACTCTTATATAACACATTTAGTAGAAAACATCAAAGGCAAGGAGAGCAGAAACATAGGGTAACAAACAAGGGTAAATCCTATGCCAGATTTATAATGCAAGCCAGTAGAAATGAAATGAACTGAAATGCAAATTAAACACAAATACAGCGATAGGAAAACATCACCGTTGCTTTAGATCAGGATCCAAAGAAACGTGCTTGTCATATTGAAAAGCAACACTAGTCAAGTACAACATTGCCAATAGCTGGATACTCAGTTTGAAAACATTTTCCTCAGCCTATCTTACAACTTTACACAGAGATTATGTCTCAAAATAAATAGCTTTCAATTCTCTGATAACTGATCAACAACCTTTACAATGAGTTTCTTCATGAATTTATAGCTCAAGTGGAGCAGAGAAAGTAGGTGAAAAATAAATGCAGCATTAAAACTCAGGGAAGGAAGAGGGCTGAGGCCTGTTCTATTTAAATTCTGTGCATTTATCCATGGCACTCTTTGGGTGAAATATTGGTCTTCTCCAGGCTTCCATTTACTCTGGTATATCTCTGATGTACTTTGGCTGCAGTATTTTGTAGTACTTCTGGTGAATAATCAAAGAAGTAAACAAATGATGCTAGGGTCTGCCATACTGTGAATCAAATGCTCTGATAGCAATAGGAATTTTGTCAGGGAGGAAGCTTCACTTGGACACAATGTAGATTGAAAAAAAAATGTGTACCGTGTCCTTGCTCAGGAAAAACATTCGGCTGATTTGAAAACCCTGCCACCATTTTTTCCGTGTATTGTAATTTCTGAGTGATCCACGGGGTCTTCGAACTGGTACCTTTGCCCTTTAAACACTGGATTAAGGCTCAAAATCTTCTATTACATGCCTTGAACTCTCTGCTACTCCCGTACTGTCTCTCTCGGTGAAATCGATGCTTTAATGGCTCTTGGGAAGATTTTCCAGAGTTCAAACCCTATTTTTTAATGCAAGTCCTTTCATGGCTCCTTCCCAGGATTTCTTCATGATCTCGTCCTCTGAAAAATGGTCCTTTCTGCATTTTTTTCTATTGTAATAAAAATTTGTAATCATGGCATCTTTCACCATCTGATAACCCTGCAAGACACGAAAACCTGTTAAGAAAAACCATGCATGGAGGTGGTGGATGCAACGGGGGCGGCAAGAATGGCTGCGCAGACTGGTGAGATGGCGAAAAAATGTAGATTCATGGCGAAAATGCAGTGTAACAGTGTAATAATGGCCATGGTGAAAATCGGTGGATTGCGACAAAAAATTTAAATGCAAAACTTTGAAAAATGATTTCTGAAGGAAATATGAATGAAATATAAAGAGGGCGGAGGACAACGTGTTAAAAACACATGGAGAGGTGACGTGGCGGGACCCAGTTGATGGCGAGGATGAAATTTTAACCTAAAACATTAAAATTGACCTTGGAATGCATACATATATAGGTACGAGCATGTAATACGATGAAACACGGGGAAAAATGACGTGGTGGGATGCGGTCAACGGCAGGACGTACAATCAAATCAGGACTGTTTGATCTCAGGAGGAGATCGATGGTGGAAAATGTTGGAGGGAAATTGAATCTGGACCGTCCGATCTTGGGAAGAGATCGACAGCTAAAAATACATCGGAGGGCAATGTATGGCGAGTCAGGGGTATGCATACCTTGGGTTAAACTCCGCACATCTTCTGGGTGCGATGACCGTTGGATGGAGATCCTTAGATCGGACGGTTGATATGCATATCGCACCATGTCAAATAACAAACAATAATGCGTGATGAGGGAGCAGTTTTGGAACAGTGCCGGTGCCACGCGTCATGCGATGAGTGGAATCGCTGGCCAAACGAAAAATACCGCCCATCCCACAAAGGTGGTGCGATAGAAACTGTCGAATTTTGAACAGTGCGTGGGGACCACCGGGGCGGGTAAAATAAGGACCGTTGATCTGGTGGGTAAATGAACGGTGGAGATGCGATGAATGGGCGGTGAATGGGTTGAACGATGGAATTTGTGGGGACGCGACGACCATCCGATGTGTATAGATCGACGGCTCAAAACGCTCCCTATATTCAAATATGGTAAGCGCCTTTCGCCTTGGCGCCTGGTTCTAGCGCCGCGGTCGTGTGGGGGGGAAATACGGTTTAGGGGCTGGCCAAAAGGTGCTAAACACATACACATGGAAAATATGGTTTATGGTCCATTTTAAGTGCATTTTAAGGCCAGGGAAGGGTAACGGTAGGGGAAAGAGGGGGAAATAATGCAAACCAGGGGTATTATGTATGGTTTAGAGGGAGTTTTTTTTGGGAAATTTTGGAAGGACTAGGGGAGGGAATTTGGTGGTAAAAAGGATAAATTTAAAAAAGGGAAAAAAAAAGGGATGAAATGGACAATTCTGCAGGGAACAAGGGGCAAATTAAAGCCTTTTGGAGCACAATTTTTGTAATCAGAGAGGCTTTATAAAGGGAGTCAGCAGAGGGAATTTTATCAGAAGCAAAGGCACAAGAGACTTCAAGGATGATGTGTCTTCAGGATAGATGCATTCCTTGAAGGCTCAAAAATAATTTAGCCCCCTACTTTTCTTGTCAAAAATCTATAGGGGGGCTAGCAGATCAGACTACTTCAGAGGCTGAGATTTATAATGCAGCCATTGGATGAAAGAATCCAACGACGAAGATTGCTTTGCGGGGGTCAGATAGGAGGAGGTTGAGGGAACGATGCAGAAGATTAAGTCCAAGCCGTTGATCTGTTTTGATCGACGGTCGAGATCAATCGTGGACATATAAAGTGAACAGGTCACATTATATTGAAATGGAAGAAAATACAAAGGAAATCTCTTAAAAAACCTTTGGCAGAAGAAATATGATTAAAAGGAAATTTGGGGTTTCTCGGATGATTCTGGGCTGTCGAATGAGATTTTGGGTTTATTCGGTTGCTTGACGAAGCCCCTTTGAGGAAGGAAAAGGGTGATAGTTCAACAGTGAGATTAAATCGGGACCGTTGATATGCAGAGATCAACGACAAAGGTTAAATGCGATGGAATGTAATAGAAATGGAGGAAAGTGGCTTGGCTAAAGAAACCATGGGTTTTGCGCAGCAAAAAGGCGGATAGGTGTTTTTTCCTTTTTGAACCCGATATGCGTCGGAGGTCAACACGTGGCCTTTCAAAACCACCTATATCGCGTAGACTTTGGAGAATTAAATTTCGGGCTTAAATCTGTGTGAAACTGTGCACTGGACATTAGATCTGGAGTCTTAGATCAGATGGTTGGGAGAGAGCACGATGAAGGATAGATGCGCGGATGGAAAGATGTGGGGTAGTTTCAATCTGAGCCATTAGATCAAGGAATGAATGGCTGAGATCCGATCTAGAGGAGGGTAGGACCCAAAGGAGTTGGGCCTATCGATATGAATCTAAGCCGTTTGATGAAATAGATCAACAGTAGAGATTTGATCTGGGGGTTAACAGAATAAAATACGAGGCGGAGAATGGGTCAATATGGGCCATTGATCTGCAAAGATCAACGGTGGAAATTTCCCCAAAAACATTATAAAGCGAGTTTATGAATTTAACAAAGGTTGAGGGAAATGATCTGGACCGTCGGATCTGGGCGTATGGATGGCCCAGATGCAATTGGAGGTCTTGCGATCACGGGAGGAGAGAGGAAAAGCACAATAGAAATATCCCATGTGATTAAATGTGGACCGTTGATATGACGGCCAGATCAATGGCGGGAAATGTATCGGAAGAGGTCACGACAGGGGGAAAGGGCTTGTGAAAAAAAATAATGTGGGCCGTAGGATCTGGATCTGGTAGGGGAGATCAACGATGGAGGATCCATCGGGAGGTTGCCGATCGGGAGGGTCAATAAAATATTTCGAATGTGCCCGATGAAAATATCCAATGCGAGGTTGCATAGGTCATTTTATTGTTTCAGATCAACAGTTGAGATTTATTTAAAACGTGAACTGGCGGGTTCCATTGTAACATAGGAAAAATGGATTTTTCGTGAAAAACAAAGGAAAAATTCATCGGGTAAGGGTTTATTTTATATGAGGTTTGGTGCCTGATTGCGGGGCTTGTGGTTTTGCGAAGAGGCAAAGGGATCGGGGCTTATAACAAGAGGGCCAATCGGCATTAGAAGTTTTATATAACAAAAAGACATGCGCCGATCGCAAGTTCCGATTCCGATAAGCACTTTTGTAGTTAGCGCTTGGTTCCAGCACTAGGGTATATGGTGGGGAAGTGTTTTAGGGCTTAGCCCAAAGGGGCTTAGACCTGTGATGCAAAAATTCTCTTTTCATGATTTTTCAAGGATTTCCAAGGCATTTTGAGGGTTTCAGATAAGGTAAAAAAGGATTTTTTAACCTCTTAAATGGATTTTATGAAGGGAAGAAGGGAATAAAGGAAAAATAGAGGAATTTTATGGGAGCAAAGGAGATAAAAATGAAGGGATTTTTGAGTGAAAAGGGGGGGTAAAAATGAGGGAAAAATGGATTTTTGCAGCAGTATTGTCTTCAGGAAAACAACAGAATTTCAGAGTTTAAGAGGGAAACAATAGTGAAGATTAATCAGAGGATAAGATATCTTCATAAGACTTCAAGAGATAAAACGTTTGGAAATAAAACTTGTTTCTTGAAGGCTTCAAAAATGATTTAGCCACCATTTGATATAACAAATTTTATAGGTAGCTAACAGTGGCTCCACATGGGGATGGTGCCTTTTTTAAGGCATCAAGAACTTCAGACTTGTATTCTCTGGGGGCTGATCAGTGCCTCATCCATTGGGCTGCAACTTTCTTCACTTGGATGATCTTCTTTTGCTCTAAAAATGTTAACAGCCATGAAAAACAATGGAATACTATCAAACCAAGCTTTCTACCTACCCAATCCTACTGATCTAACATTTTTTCTTCTTTCAGAGTGCACTTGGATTGGAAAACTCTTTGACAAGAATTTTATTCTTTTGAAAGAAAAAAACTAATCTAAGTCTACTTCTTATTTCTCCATGAACTCAGATTAAACAGTTGAGTTCATAAGCTTCTCTACCTAATCTACTATCTGTTAGGATTAAATAGTCTAACATATTTTTTTTCTCTAATTTCTAAAACAGAAATTTAAAAGCATACAAGTTAGGATTGAACAATCTAACTTGTTGCTGATCTATGGCATAAAAAAAAATTTGCACATAGATAATTATTTGCAGAAATTTAAATTTAAATGTTGAAGGCTTAAGATCTGAAAGTTCTAAGCACGACCTTCTCCTTTCTTCAGCTCTGTTTTTATTTTTGTTTGATATCTTCTCTCATTCTTTTCTAGTTCAAGTTTTGGACTTATTAGAACCAATTTACTTCTGTCTTTTGACTCAAAATTAAAACAGATTAGAGTCATTCTTCTTTTGAGAACCGAGGTTCGGATTTTGAGCTTGTTTGAACCTTTATTTTCTAACCTAATCTACCTAGCTGATAAGCCAAGATTAAACTGTTTGCCAAATTGAATTCACTAACCTATCAGCAGTAAATTTAAAACTAATTAGTCATGATTAGGCTGTATGACTAACTAGGAGTGTGCTTTTCAGGAGTGGCATTTGAGCTTGCACACTTTCAGACTTTGTTTCTATTTTTTGGTATGGGGCTGTACCTTTATTGTTTTTTACAATCTACCCTCTTTTCCTTCTTCTATTGTTTTTGTATTTTTCTTTTTCTTTGAAGACAAAAATGAAAAACTATCTAAATGCTTAAAACTGAGCTTTATTGATATTTCTATCTAACCTATTATAACTTGGAGTATTTACATTATCATATGATACAAAAGGGCCAATGTAGGCAGTTGAGTAGTGTCAAAAAGAAGAAGAAACTCTAGTTGTTTTTCAAGGGTATCCATAGTACATTTAAAGATTAATCTTCAAAACCAAGACTATCATAGAAGGTGATAGCTTTTCATGCATTTGGCTCTTGTAGAGGATCCATGCTTGATAATTTGAGCTAGTTGGAACTTCCACACACTCTTCCAAAGGATCAATAAAGAAAAGATGAAGATTCTCTTATTTTTGGTCCTCCATGTCAGGTAGATTATCTGCTTCCAGGACTTCATCTTTGAGGACAATCTCTTCAGTACTTTGCTTGGAAGCATCATCATTCTTAACATGCAAAACAACAAGTAGTGAAATTTCTTCTTTCTCTGAATCTATGCTTGCTTCTGATATAAATTCATGTTCTTTGAATGGAAAATTGATCTCAGTGATGGGAGAAGTTTCTTCTTGAAAAGATGGTATATCCTCAGTAGGATAATATTCTATTTGTTTTTCTCCTTCATCTCCTTCATCATCTGAACTGGAGGATTCATCATATTTGGTAGTGTTGTCCTCTTGTATCCCTAGTATGCTCGGATTTAGTGAATTGAACTCTGTGAAGAGGTTATTATTTTCTTGAGCAGGGGTGTATTCAAATGTATCCTCTTTTTCAAGAGAAGGCTCCTTGGTTTCGACTTGCTCAAAAAATTATTCATCGTTGTTCTCTTCACCCTTTGAGTAGAAAGGTTGTTGATTCCCAATTACGTGAAAACTATTTGTGATGGATTGAAATGGCTGATTGTTGGTTTCAAGTTGGCGATGGTGAAACTCATAACACCAATCAAATGATGGTTGCCCTGCGTGATTAGTTTCTACCTGAAACTCATCATCATCATCAGACTGATTAAAATTTTGAAAATTATCAGAATAAACAATTTCACCAATAAAACATATTGGGTCATCAATTTGTTCTTCTTTTAGTTGATCTACAAGTTTATTTTTTGTATCAAGACAAGAAGATGGAGTAGGTAGATGAGCAGAAGTGTTTGGTTCAACTGAAGGTTTAGAGGCTAGCATTCTATTCAACACTAGATCAATCTCTTCCTCTGTCAAGAGAGAAGGAGTTTTCTTTTTTCTTATAATAGAGGTACATCAGCCCTCTTTCTCTTGTGTTGGTTGATTTTGAGGTAGGATGTTTTCTTGAGCCTCTTCTAAGGGATCTTGACTTGTGCTTGCAAGGAAACTTTGAATATTTTCTATTGTTTCCTGATCTTCTTGTGTAAAAAAATCCTCATGATTATTACGATACTCAGTTTGCAGATAAGGTTCATGAGTTGTTTTTTGTATATTATCAGGGTGCCACTCTTTCTGTATAATCTGATATGGGTTGTAATCTAGAGGGGGAGTTCCTATATGAGCTGGTTCTCCTCCTACATCAGATTCTTTTTTTTAAATTAGCTACTAGTTTCATCAAAGCACTGCTCACTATATGTTTTTACATTTTGGTCATGAAGATCTCTTATCAACATATTACAAGACATAGGCAGGAAATCAAGCATTTCTTGATAAGATTTTTCATTGCTTTCTTTGTAAGTTTGCTTGTCATCTTCTATAAAGTGTTGATCATAATACTTGTCTTGGTCACTTTCTTGGTCTTGAAGTGATTGGGCTTATGTTTGATCAGGGAAAGGCATAGGTTGCTCTAGATCATCAATATTCATATTAGCCATCAACCTATCCATTCTCTTTCCAAGCATGTACATCATCTTTTCCATCATGATTAGAAAATTTTCTTGATTATTTTATTTACAATCTTGTTCATCATACATGTATTGTAGTGGTAAAGTTTGTTTTTGTTCACGAAAAGGCATATGTTTCTCTGGATTACCCAAGTTTAAATTAGCCATAAACCTATCCACCCTTCTTCTAAGCATGTACATCAATTTTTCCATCATGACCATATGTCTGTCTTCTGGGTCTATATCTAAATCCATGTTTATAAATCAGAAAAAGAGGTCACTGTGTCTATTCAAGTAGTTCAAGGTATTCTACTAGTGGAGTCATTTGGTCTTTTGGGAGTTCAGAGTGTGGAGTCGCCAGGTGGAAAATTTTTAGCTCCTAAGGAGGTAAAATGTTTTATGGTTCCAACACCATGTTTATTATGAATACCAATCTAAAGAGATTATGGGTGCTCTGAGTCTTAAGAGTATTTAAGATGAAATTGACTCAAAATCCCCAGCGGAGTCTCCAGAAATGTTATTCCTGGTTGCTCAACTGGAAAACATACCAAATATTATTGAAAGAAAGGGATTTATGATATCCTATGATTACCTAAAATGAAAATCACTCAAAACTCCCCAGCGGAGTCACTAGAAATGTTAGCTCCCTGTAATTTGCAAGATTGGAAAAAAAAACCTGCAGAGAGAACACTTGAACCACTTTGGGATTCTAGGATCTAGCCCTCCTGAATTCGGAGGTGGATCTCTCCTATAAGTGCAAATATTGATTTATTTTTAATGGCTTTTGGGTATGATATTAGACTAGTTATGAAGGACAAGGTTTTTGTTTTTTTGGTTGGGTAAAGATATGTGAAGGTGAAGGAAGTTGAAATGAAGGGTGAAGGTGAATGAAAGTGAAAAATGATTCAGCTAAGAAGATAGGCAAGAAACAACTTCAATCCATTGGGATATGGAGTCATAGTAGGATTTAATTGAAACAACAAATTTCAAGAGTGGTCCATGGGGCAAGTCATCTATGTCTAAGGATCTCTTTAAAGTTGATTTTATGGAATGAAATGTTACAACGAGAAGGGGAATTAAACAAATGAATAACAGAGAGTAGCCTAAGATCAAGTAAGTACTTTGAAACTATCCTGCTTTCGGCATACACTTAAGAAAGACATAAAAGTAATCTAAGATCTGGTAAGTACTTTGAAACTAGCCAGTTTTTGATGCACTTTCAATAGAAAACATTTTAAACACAAAAGGAAACTTTTCAAAGAAACCGTTGGAAAAGAACTAGAGGACAGGGCTCACAATAGACTTCCCTAGTTCAACTTTACTTGACAAAACTAAAAATAACGTTCAAGAACAATATTTAGCTTAGACAGTAGGATGAGGGAACGCTAGCATTCCTAACTGTTTGGACTGAATTAAATCGTTCTTAAACAACACAATTGGAAGAAAACATTCAGATAATGCTTACTAGTAAGAGAAGGGTACCTTTGACTGTAAATCCTAACTCTATAATTGTTGTTCTTTATCAGAGAAGATGGACAGAATGGAAACAAAATAAAATAAAAATTTACAATAAGAAAAACATCACCATTGACATAGACCAGGATCCCATAAATCAGCTTGTGTTTGATACTTCAAACCAGTTACAATCTTCAAGTCCAATGGTTCTCTACAGCTTCGAACTTTTCATCTCAACTTAGGTATTTTCAATTACAAACAAAGCTTGCAGCAGCTTCAGTAAACTATTTACAGGCAACAGATATGCAGTAACCAACATTATCTCATCTTCTATAGAAGTATTTTTAGAAGAAATGAGGAGGTGGGATGGGACAAAAGATCTTCAAGGTTCAATTAATACAGATTAATGCTTCTCGGCCTTTGCGGGGCTCAATGGAGAAGATTTCAAATATTCCTCTGTATTAATTGTTTTTACATTAAGTAGTAACCTCGCTGGGATGATTTATTTGACTTTAAGGCTTTATGTCATCTTTGTAATAACTCTGCTGATATTTTGCAATAAGTCTGTTTGGCTTGGAATAACTGTTCGACTGTATTGAGGCAAATATCCTCTGTTCTGGTAGTAACTACACTTCCTTTTGAATGCTTTGAGGCTACAAGTGGCCTTTGGTAGCTGAGAGGATTCAATTAGCCTCTGATGTGGCGGTGGAGGTTTTTCGGTTCGTTGAATTGCTTTATCCTTCTTTAAACACTGTTAATTTGCTTTAACTCTATGTATTAGGCTTAATTCAGCCTAATTTATTGTCTTTTGTTCTTCAACTATGTTTAATTTAGTGGATTAGGCTTTTAATTGTCGATTTAGGCCATAATCCCTCAAAACTGTGTAAACAGTCTTCAATTCTGTGACTGGATCTTCAGCACTGATACTCTTTGTTTTTTATTAATCTTTGCTGTATCTTGTTGATGTGCAGGTGCACAGAGGGCTTATAACGGTATCAACACTCATGAGGCACCGATATCCTTTGATGGGAACCTTGCAAAATGATTTCTTTGATGAATAAAGGCTTGGAGAGTCATCACCCTCGGCCTTCAATTTTATTTTAAAATATTTGAAAAACTTGCAAAAACCTACAAAAACCAAGAAAATTTAATAAAATCCTACGTATTTGGGTCAGACATCCTCAAAGGCTGGGATTTAGAATGCAGCCGTTGGATGAAAGCATCCAATGGCAGAGATTGCTTCGAGAGAGTCAGATAGGAGGCGATTGAGGGAACGATGTAGAATATTAAGTCCAAGTCGTTGATCTGTGTTGATCGACGGTTGAGATCAATCGTGGACATATAAAGTGAATGGGTCACATTATATTGAAACGGCGAAAAATACAAAGGAAATGGCTTAAAAAACCTTTGGCAGAGGAAATATGATTAAAAGGAAATTTGGGGTTTCTCGGATGATTCTGGGACATCGGAAGAGATCAGCCTCAGAGATCAACGGCCGAGATTGCTTGAAAAAGCCCCCTTGAGGAAGGCAGAGAGTGATATTTTAACAACGAGATTAAATCGGGACCGTTGATCTGTAGAGATCAATGACAGAGGTTAAACGCGATGGAATGTAATAGAAATGGAGGAAAGTAGTTTGGCTAAAGAAACCATGGGTTTCGCGCAGCAAAAAGGCGAATAGGTGGTTTTTCCTTTTTGAACGTGATATGCGTCGGAGGTCAACACGTGGCCTTTCAAAACCACCTATATCGCATAGATTTTGGAGAATTAACTTTCAGTCTTAAATCTGCACGAAACTGCATGCCGTCCGATAGATCTGTGGTCTTATATTAGACAGTTGGGAGAGAGCGCGATGAAGGATAGATGTGCGGATGGAAAGAGGTGGGGAAATTTCAATCTGAGCCGTCAGATCAAGGAATGAATGGCTGAGATCCGATCTGGAGGAGGGTAGGACCCAAAGGAGTTGGGCCTATCGAGATGAATCTAAGCTGTTTGATGAAATAGATCAACAACGGAGATTTGATATGGGGTTTAACAAAATAAAATAGGAGGTGGAGAATGGGTCAATATGGGTCGTTGATTTGCAGAGATCAACAGTGGAAATTTCCCCAAAAAACATTATAAAGCAGGTTTATGAATTTAACAAAGGTTGAGGGAAATGATCTAGACTGTCGAATCTGGGCGTATGGACGACCCAGATGCAATTTTAGGTCTTGTGATCGGGGGAGGAGAGAGGAAAATCACAATAGAAATCTCCGATGTGATTAGATGTGGACCGTTGATCTGAGGGCCACATCAACGGCAGGGGGAAAGGGCTTGTGAAACAAAACAATGTGGGTCGTCAGATCTGGATCTAGTGGGGGAGATCAACGGCGAGGATCCATCGGGAGGTTACCGATTGGGAGGGTCAATAAAATATTTTAAATGCGCCCGATGAAAATCTCTGATGCGATATTGTGCAGGTCGTTTTATTGTTTCAGATCAACGGTTGGGATTGATTTAAAACGTGAACCGACGGGTTCCATTGTAACATAGGAAAAATGGATTTTTCATGAAAAACAAAGGAGAAATTCATCGGGGAAGGGTTTATTTTATATGAGGTTTGGCGCCCAATTGCAGGGTCTGTGGTTTTGCGAAGAGGTAAAGGGATCGGGGCTTATAACAAGAGGGCCAATCAACATCAGAAGTTTTATATAACAAAAAGACATGCGCCGATCGCAAGTTCTGATTGCGATAAGCACTTTTGTACTTAGCGCTTGGTTCCAGCGCTAGGGTATATGGTGGGGAAGTGGTTTAGGGCTTAGGCCTGCGATGCAAAAAGTCTCTTTTTCATTATTTTTCAAGGATTTCCAAGGCATTTTGAGGGTTTCAGATAAGGTAAAAAAGGATTTTTTTAACCTCATAAAGGGATTTTATGAAGGGAAGAAGGGAATAAAGGAAAAATAGAGGAATTTTATGGGAGAAAAGGGGATAAAAATGAAGGGATTTTTGAGTGAAAAGGGGGGTTAAAAATGAGGGAAAAATGGATTTTTGCAGTAGTCTTTTCTTTAGGAAAACAATAGAATTTTAGAGTTTAAAAGCGAAACAACAGTGAAGATTAATCAGAGGATAAGATATCTTCATCAGACTTCAAGAGATAACAAATTTGGCAATAAAATTTGTTTCTTTAAGGCTTCAAAAATTATTTAGCCACCATTTTATATAAAAAAATTTATAGGTGGCTAACATTGGCTCCACATGGGGATGGTGCCTTCTTGAAGGCATCAAGAACTTCAGACTTGTATTCTTTGGGGGCTGATCAGTGCCTCATCCATTGGGATGCAACTTTCTTGACTTGGATGATCTTCTTTTGCTCTGAAAATGTTAACAGCCATGAAAAACAATGGAATACTATCAAACCAAGCTTTCTACGTACCCAATCCTATTGATCTAACATTTTTTCTTCTTTCAGAGTGCACTTAGATTGGTAAACTCTTTTACAAGCATTTTATTCTTTTGAAAGAAAAAAACTAATCTAAGTCTACTTCTTATTTCTCCATGAACTCAGATTAAACAGTTGAGTTCATAAGCTTCACTACCTAATCTACTATATGTTAGGATTAAATAGTCTAACAGATTTTTATTCTCTAATTTCTAAAACAGAAATTTAAAAGCATACAAGTCAGGATTGAACAGTCTAACTTGTTGCTGATCTATGACATAAAAAAAAAGCTGCACATAGATAATTATTTTCAGAAATTTAAATGAAAATATTGAAGGCTTAAGATTTGAAAGTTCTTAGCACGACCTTCTCTTTTCTTCAGCTCTGTTTTTATTTTTGTTTGAGCTTTTCTCTCATTCTTTTCTGGTTCAAGTTTTGGACTTATTAGAACTAGTTTACTTCTGTATTTTGACTCAAAATTAAAATAGATTAGAGTCATTCTTCTTTTGAAAACTAAGGTTTGGATTTTGAGCTTGTTTGAACCTTTATTTTCTAGCCTAATCTACCTAGCTGATAAGCCAAGATTAAATTGTTTGGAAAATCAAATTCACTAACCTATCGGTAGTAAATTTAAAACTAATTAATCATGATTAGGCTGTATGACTAACTAGGAGTGTGTTTTTCAAGAGTGGCATTTGAGCTTTCACACTTTCAGACTTTGTTTCTCTTTTTTGGTATGGGGTTGTACCTTTATTGTTTTTTAAAATCTGCCCTCTTTTCTTTCTTCTATTGTTTTTTTATTTTTCTTTTTCTTTGAAGACAAAAATGAACAACTATCTAAATGCTCAAAATTGAGATTTATTGATATTTCTATCTAACCTATTATAACTTGGAGTATTTACATTATCATATGATACAAAAGTGCCAATGTAGCTAGTTGAGTAGTGTCAAAAAGAAGAAGAAACTCTGGCTGTTTGTCAAGGGTATCCATAGTACATTTTGAAGATTAATCTTCAAAACCAAGACTATCACAGAAGGTGATAGCTTTTCATGCATTTGGCTCTTGCAGAGGATCCATGCTTGATAATTTGAGCCAGTTGGAACTTCCGCACACTCTTCTAAAGGACCAATAAATAAAAGATGAATATTCTCTTATTTTTGGCCCTCCATGTCTGGTAGATTGTCTACTTCCAAGACTTCAGCTTTGAGGACTATCTCTTCAGTACGTTGCTTGGAAGCATCATCATTCTTAACCTTCAAAACAACAAGCAGTGAAATTTCTTCTTTCTCTGAATCTATGCTTGCTTTTGATATAAATTCAGGTTCTTTGAATGGAAAATTGATATCAGTGATGGGAGAAGTTTCTTCTTGAAAAGATGGTATATCCTCAGTAGGATAGTCTTCTATTTTCTTTTCTCCTTCATCTCCTTCATCATCTGAAATGGAGGATTCATCATATTTGGCAGTGTTGTCCTCTTGTAGCCCTAGTATGCTCGGATTTAGTGAACTGAAATCTGTGAAGAGGTTATTATTTTCTTGAGCAGGGGTGTATTCAAAGGTATCCTCTTTTTCAAGAGAAGGCTCCTTGGTTTCGACTTGCTCAAAAATTTCTTCATCGCTCTTCTCTTCACCCTTTGAGTAGAAAGGCTGTTGATTCCCAATTATGTGAAAAATATTTGTGATGGATTGAAATGGCTCATTACTAGTTTCAAGCTGATGATGGTGAAACTCATAAACCCAATCGAACACTGGTTGCCCTACGTGATTAGTTGCTGCCTGAAACTCATCATCATCATCAGACTGATTAAAATTTTGAAAATTATCAGAATAAACAATTTCACCAATCAAACATACTGGGTCATCAGTTTGTTCTTCTTTTATTTGATCTACAAGTTTAGTTTTTGTATCAAGACAAGAAGATGGAGTAGGTATATGATCAGAAGCATTTGGTTTAGATGAACGTTTAGAGGTTGGAATTCTATTCAACACTAGATCAATCTCTTCCTCTGTTAAGAGAGAAGGAGTTTTATTTTTTGTTAGAATAGAGGTATAGCAGCCCTCTTGCTCTTGTGTTGGTTGATTTTGAGGCAGGATGTTTTCTTGGGCCTCTTCTAAGGGATCTTGACTTGTGCTTGAGGGGAAACTTTGAAGATTTTCTATTGTTTCCTGATCTTGTGTTAAAAACTCCTCATGATTGTTACGATACTCAGTTTTCATATAAGGTTCATGAGTTGTTTTTTGTATATTATTAGGGTTCCACTCTTTCTGTATAATCTGATATGGGTTGTAATCTAGAGGGGGAGTTCCTATATGAGCTGGTTCTCCTCCTACATCAGATTCTGTGTTTTGAAAGTAGCTACTAGTTTCATCAAAGCACTGCTCACTATATGTTTTTGCATTTTGGTCATGAATATCTCTTATCAGCATAGAACAAGACATAGGCAGGCAATCAAGAATTTCTTAACAACCTTATTCATTGCTTTCTTTCTAAGTTTGCTCATCATCTTCTATAAAGTGTTGATCATAATACATGTCTTGGTCACTGTCTTGGTCTTGAAGTGATTGGTCTTGTGTTTGATCAGGGAAAGGCATAGGTTGCTCTAGATCATCAATATTCATATTAGCCATCAACCTATCCATTCTCTTTCCAAGCATGTACGTCATCGTTTCCATCATGATTATAAATTTTTCTTGATTATTTTCTTTATAATCTTGTTCATCATACATGTCTTGTAGTGGTAGAGTTTGTTTTTGTTCAGGGAAAGGCATATGTTGCTCTAGATTACCCAAGTTTAAATTAGCCATAAACCTATCCACCCTTCTTCTAATCATGTACATCAATTTTTCCATCATGACCATATGTTTGTCTTCTGGGTCTATATCTAAATCCATGTTTGTAAATCAGAAAAAGAGGTCACTTTGTCTGTTCAATCAGTTCAAGGTATTTTACCAGTGGAGTCATTTGGTCTTTTGGGAGTTCAGAGTGTGGAGTCGCCAGGTAGAAAATTTTTAGCTCCTAAGGAGGTAAAATGTTTTATGGTTCCACCACCATGTTTATTATGAATACCAATCTAAAGAGATTATAGGTGCTCTGATTCTTAAGAGTATTTAAGATGAAATTGACTCAAAATCCCCAGCGAAGTCTCCAGAAATGTTATGCCTGGTGGCTCAATTGGGAAACATACCAAACATTCTTGAAACAAAGGGATTTATGATATCCTATGATTACCTAAAATGAAAATCACTCAGAACTCCCCAGTAGAGTCGCCAAAAATGTTTGCTCCCTGTAATTTGCAAGATTGGAAAATAAAAACTGTAGAGAGAACACTTGAACCACTTTGGGATTCTAGGATCTAGCCCTCTTGAATTTGGAGAGGGGTCTCTCCTATAAGTGCAAAGATTGATTTATCTTTAATGGCTTTTGGGTATGATATTAGGATAGTTATGAAGGACAAGGTTTTTGTTTGTTTTGGTTGGGTAAAGATATGTGAAGGTGAAGGAAGTTTAAATGAAGGGTAAAGGTGAGTGAAAGTGAAAAATGATTCAGCTAAGCAGATAGGTAAGAAACAACTTCAATCCATTGGGCTATGGAGTCATAGTAGGATTTAATTGAAACAACAAAGTTCAAGAGTGGTCCATGGGGCAAGTCATCTATGTCTAAGGATCTCTTTAAAGTTGATTTTATGGAATGAAATGATACAACAAGAAGGGGAATTAAAGAAATGAAGAACAGAGAGTAGGCTAAGATCAAGTAAGTACTTTGAAACTATCCTGCTTTCAGCATACACTTAAGAAATACATAAAATTAATCTAAGATTTGGTAAGTACTTCGAAACTAGCCAGCTTTTGATGCACTTTCAATAGAAAACATTTTAAACACAAAAGGAAACTTTTCAAAGCAACCGTTGGAGAATAACTAGAGGACAAGGCTCACCATATACTTCCCTAGCTCTGCCTTACTTGGCAAACTTATCAAGGAAACACATAAGATAACAAAAAATAGTCTAAGATCAGGTAAGGACTTTGAACCTCGCCTGCTTTCAACATACTCTCAGGGAAACTTTCAGACAACCTTTGGAGATAAAACTAGAGGATAGGGCTCACCATAGACTTCCCTAGTTCAACTTTACTTGGCAGAACTGAAAATAATGTTCAAGAACAATATTTAGCTTAGACAGTAGGACGAGGGAACACTAGTATTCCTAACTGTTTGGACTGAATTAAATCGTTCTTAAACAACATAATTTGAAGAAAACATTCAGATAAAGCTTATCAATAAGAGCAGGGTACCTTTGACAGTAAATCCTAACTCTATAATCGTTGTTCTTTATCAGAGAAGATGGAAAAAATGGAAACAGAAATAAAATAACAATTTACAGTAAGAAAAACATCACTGTTGACATAGACCAGGATCCCATAAATCAGATTGTATTTGATACTTCAAACCAGTTAAAATATTCAAGTCCGATGGTTCTCTACAGCTTCGCACTTTTCATCTCAACTTAGGTATTTTCAATTACAAACAGAGCTTGCAGCAGCTTCAGTAAACTATTTACAGGCAACAGATATGCACTAACCAACATTATCTCATCTTCTACAGAAGTATTTATAGAAGAAATGAGGAGGTGGGATGGGATAAAAGATATTCAAGGTTCAATTAATACATATTAATGCTTCTTGGCCTTTGTGGGGCTCAATGGAGAAGATTTCAGATATTCCTCTGTATTAATTGTTTTTACATTAAGTAGTAAGCTCGCTGGGATGATTTATTTGACTTTAAGGCTCTGTGTCATCTTTGTAATAACTTTGTTGATATTTTGCAATAAGTATCTTTGGCTTGGAATAACTATTCGACTGCATTGAGGCAAATATCCTCTGTTCTGGTAGTAACTATGCCACCTTTTGAATGCTTTGGGGCTAGAGGTGGCCTTTGGTAGCTGAGAGGATTCAATTAGCCTCTGATGTGGTGGTGGAGGCTTGTCAGTTTGTTGAATTTCTTTATCTTTCTTTAAACACTGTTAATTTGCTTTAACTCTGTGTATTAGGCTTAATTCAGCCTAATTTCTTGTCTTATTTTCTTAAACTGTGTTTAATTTAGTGGATTAGGCTTTTAATTGTCGATTTAGGCTGTAATCCCTCAAAATTGTGTAAACAGTCTTCAATTCTGTGACTAGATATTCAACACTGGTACTCTCTATTTTTTTATTCATCTTTGTTGTGTCTTATTGATGTGTAGGTGCAAAGAGGGCTTATAATGGTATTAGCACTCATGAGGCACCGATAGACTTTGATGGGAACCTTGCAAAAGGATTTCTTTGATGAATAAAGGCTTGGAGAGTCGTCACCCTTGAACTTCAATTTTCTTTTAAAATATTTGAAAAACCTCTCAAAACCTGCACAAACCAAGAAAAGTTAATAAAATCCTGTGTATTTGGGTCAGACTGCTTTAGAGGCTAGGATTTAGAATGCAGCCGTTGGATGAAAGCATCCAACGGCAGAGATTGCTTTGCGGGGGTCAGATAGGAGGCGGTTGAGGGAACGATGCAGAAGATTAAGTCGAGGACGTTGATCTGTGTTGATCGACGGTCGAGATCAATAGTGGACATATAAAGTGAATGGGTCACATTATATTGAAACAGCGGAAAATACAAAGGAAATGGCTTAAAAAACCTTTGGAAGAGGAAATATGATTAAAAGGAAATTCGGGGTTTCTCGGATGATTTTGGGTCATCGGATGAGATCGGCCTCAGAGATTGACGGCCAAGATTTCTTGACAAAACCTCTTTGAGGAAGGCAGAGGGCGATAGTTCAACAGTGAGATTAAATCTGGACTGTTGATCTGCAGAGATCAACGACATAGGTTAAATGTGATGGAATGTAATAGAAATGGAGGAAAGCGGTTTGGCTGAAGAAACCATGGATTTTGTGCAGAAAAAAGGTGGATAGGTTTTTTTTCCTTTTTGAACGCGATATGCGTCGGAGGTCGACATGTGGCCTTTCAAAACCATCTATACCATGTAGACTTTGGAGAATTAACTTTCGGGCTTAAATCTACGCAAAACTGCGCGTTGGCCGTTAGATCTGGGGTCTTAGATCAGACGGCTGGGAGAGAGCGCGATGAAGGATAGATGCGCGGATGGAAAGAGGTGGGGCGGTTTCAATATGAGCTGTCAGGTAAAGGAATGAATGGCTGAGATCCGATCTGGAGGAGGGCAGGACCCAAAGGAGTTGGGCCTGTTGGGATGAATCTAAGTCGTTTGATGAAATAGATCAACAACAGAGATCTGATTTGGGGGTTAACATAATAAAATACGAGGCAGAGAATGGGTCAATATGGGTCGTTGATCTACAGAGATCAACGGTGGAAATTTCCCCAAAAAGCATTATAAAGCGGGTTTATGAATTTAACAAAGGCTGAGGGAAATGATCTGGACCGTCGGATCTGGGCGTATGGATGGCCCAGATGCAATTGGAGATCTTGCAATTGGGGGAGGAGAGAGGAAAAGCATAATAGAAATCTCTGATGCGATTAGATGTGGACCGTTGATCTAAGGGCTAGATCAATGGCGGGGAATGAATCAGAAGAGGTCACGACGGGGGGAAATGGCTTGTGAAACAAAACAATGTGGGCCGTCGGATCCGAAGCTAGCGGGGGAGATCAACGACGGAGGATCCATCAGGAGGTTGCCGATCGGGAGGGTCAATAAAATATTTCAAATGCACTCGATGAAAATCTCCGATGTGAGATTGCATAGGTTGTTTGATTGTTTCAGATCAACGGTCGGGATTGATTTAAAACGTGAACCAGCGGGTTCCATTGTAACATAGGAAAAATGGATTTTTCATGAAAAACAAAGGAAAAATTAATCGGGGAAGGGTTTATTTTATATGAGGTTTGGCGCCCGATTGTGAGGCCTGTGGTTTTGCAAAGAGGCAAAGGGATCGAGGCTTATAACAAGAGGGCCAATCAGCATCGGAAGTTTTATATAAGAAAAAGACATGCGTCGATCGTAAGTTCCAATTGTGATAAGCGCTTTTGTACTTAGCACTTGCTTCTAGTGCTAGGGTATATGGTGGGGAAGTGGTTTAGGGCTTAGCCCAAAGGGGCTTAGGCCTGTGATGCAAAAAGGCTCTTTTTCATGATTTTTCAAGGATTTCCAAGGCATTTTGAGGGTTTTGGATAAGGTAAAAAAGGATTTTTTAACCTCATAAAGGGATTTTATGAAGGGAAGAAGGGAATAAAGGAAAAATAGAGGAATTTTATGGGAGAAAAGGGGATAAAAATGAAGGGATTTTTGAGTGAAAAGGGGGGGTAAAAATGAGGGAAAAATGGATTTTTGCAGTAGTCTTTTCTTCAGGAAAACAACAGAATTTCAGAGTTTAAAAGGGAAACAACAGTGAATATTAATCAGAGGATAAGATATCTTCATAAGACTTCAAGAGACAACAATTTTTGCAATAAAACTTGTTTCTTGAAGGCTTCAAAAATGATTTAGCCACCATTTGATATAACAAATTTTATAGGTGGCTAGCATATGTGACTCTTTTTTAATTTTTTATCCTAGCTCTTTTGGCAATAAGATTTTCCTCTACACTTACTACACCCCTCTGCATATATTCTAATGTAAGAGGGTCTCTCTCCCTTAGTTGGTAGGCCATTTCTGGGTCAAAACCATTTGGAAATTTCATTAGAGATAGGCCTTATGGTGGTTTCATGTGGGTAGGGAGGGCATTATATACACTATTGAACCTAGTGCACTATTCTTGGACACCCTCTCCAACATTTCTCTTAATGCTTTCATACTCTGATAAGATTTGGAGATGGTTCTTCTTAACTTCCCATTTGTTAAATAATAATTGATGAAAAGAAGGGAGGTCATGTATACTATTAGGGGTTAGGCCTTTACACCATTTTCTTGCCTCTCCAAATAAGCTTTGATCAAACATTCTTAGTTGAATAGTTTCATCATCTATTTCTTGACTGTCAATCATCATTAATTCTATCCACATATTGTTGAGCAATAGTGGGACTACTTGCATCATATAAGTGAATCTTGGACTGATAGTCATGTGGTGGAACTACTAAAGGAAATAGTCGGAGAAATGGAGCATACCAAGTTTCCATGGCTAGGGAATGGGGAAACAAAGGAGAGTTAAAAGGTGGAGGATTGACAAACAAAGGTAAAGGGTTAAATGGAGGTGAACAGTGGATGTTTGAATGGGGGTTAAGGTTTGTACAACAAGATTCTACTGTAAGTTAGATGGGTCTAATGTGATCTTGGTTATCCAACTCTAGGATCTAGTCCTGGACAAACTTCATTCCAGAGGTGAGCCAGATAGGATACCTTGCAAGTCTTTAAGGTTTACATGTAGGGAAATTGCCTTGTAAATAGGTCTGCTAATAGTTGAATTTTTAGATCTAGGATATTTCCTTAGGATGTGCTTTGGATTTTCAACTATTGAAGGAGGATTTGGGTTTGGATAGGATCTGGTACGGATTCTTATAGAAGCCGGAATTTTGACTCAAGGTTCAAAAAGGTTGAGAGTTTTATAATAGTTTGAAAAACAAACCTGTCTAAAAAATAAATACTTTATTCACAAATTATTATAACTGGGTTCTATTTGAGTTTTGATAATATCATTTTTTCTCAATAATTTTCCCAGTGGATTCAGTAGGCCTTCTGAAAACCAGTGGAGTCACCAAGTGGATGATTTTTAACTGTCTTTAGGCTGGATATTGTCCACCATCAGCAACCAGATACCAGTCTTGGCTAAAAATTGATTCATCTAAAGGGTTTTCTGAGTTCTTGAGGGAATATTAAGTTGTTTTAATAACTTAGTTCCCCAGTATGGTCGCCACTATGTTGGCTCCCCATGATTTGCAAGATTGGTAAGAACAAATTTGTAAGGAACCACATCAGACCACTTTGGAATCCAAGGACCTAGCCTTCTTGTACTCAGAGAGGGCTCTCTCTATGTTTTTGTTTGTAAATGATTATATCTTTATTCTTATCTTTTCTTATTTTAGGCTAGTTATGAAGTTCTAGGAATCTATGTTTCGTTTGGTTGATAGATTAAGTGATTAATTGAGTGAATTTTTTGGTTAAACAGATAAACTATGGGAAGCATTAATCCATTGGGCTATGGAGTCATAAAAGGATTTAATTGTTAATCAACTCTGTAAGGGTTTTCATAGGGAAAGCTAACTATACCAAGTGGATCTTTTAGATTAGTTGAAATATGAAATCACATCAAGTTGTGAAATCATTAAAACTAAAGGGAAATTAAGAATCCTTTAACTATACTTCAAGAAGGAAAGCCTTTAAGATAACTATTTAAGAGGAACTAGAGAGCAGGGAAAACCATAGATTCCTTTATCTAAACTCTACTAAGTAAACCTTAAGAAAACAATCCAGTAATCCTAGAGAGCAGGACACCCCTGAATTCTCTAGCTATTACTTTCAGACAAAGAAAAAATTTAAGATAATAGTGTTGGGGCCCTTGTTTTTGAAATCTTGGTTAGAACATTTTGAATTTTGAATAAAGGATGACCTTTTGAGTTGCGGCATGAAGACACATGGCAATCGTGACCGTGTCGCAACTACCAGGAGTCGCGGAGCTATCAAGGTGGCGCGAAAGCATGAGATATCTGAAGAAAGAACACGCACAAGTACAGATGAAGAAAACACACAGCAGAAGACAGAAAGCGGAACACACAGATAACAGGAGAGAAGCTGGAAGCAACTAAAGAAAAGACACAGGGAGGAACTGATAGTCACGATAGCGGGTGAATAGATAACAGTCACTCGGCTGAAAGAAGAGAGGTTGCAATAGAGGTTGTGAAGCTCGTGACAGGAGAAGAAGCACAGAGCGGCTGTGGGAAATCATGCATGACATCTCTGTGGTTCCTAATCTTCTCTATTCTACCTTTCTGTTCCGTAAGACATCTGTATCAGGGTTGTAAGCTATCGCTGAAGATGCTATGCAATCATGAGCTTGGCCAAGAGATTAATATAATGAAAGGTTTCTATCTCAATAAGAGGTTTACATGCATGTAATGTGTTTATGCTGGTTTAAAATTTTATTTGCTAATATATGAATGCTTCTTAAGTGCTCTTGCGTACATGACTCTGTCTATATAATCGATGCATTGTCCATCATGAGTTGCGACTCTATTCCTTGCCGTTGGTCTAATCCCCTTCTGCATGTGGTTACGACATGCCTCAGGTGAGACTCACTACTCTCCGGAGTAGGGTGCAAATGCCAGCGTGATCCTAGACTACATCGGACTCCTTTGTTGGCCACAACTCCTGAACCTGGGTCTTGTCCGCGAGACCTGACTTCTCACCAACAAATGGTTCCGTTGCCAGGACCTGCATGTTCTGAGGGGAACTAGATCATGGTATCGAGGATTTTTGAAGGAGAGATACGACGATGGTGGGATAATCATCTAGACCAATTCATTGCTCAGCAAGTAGAGCTGACCAAGCAAAAGGAGGCGATGATCAAGGAGCTCGTCCTTTTCTCTGATTTAGCCAGCGATACGTACGAAATATTCTAGGGAAAATTCCCCAGCGATCTCTACAATTGGTTGTGAAGGTTACAGATGAAGGTGCTTAGAGATGGCTCGCGGAAGATAAACCACAGGTGGATACACGGGGATCTGGTAGCTCTGCATGGGTTGAGCACGGAGCTAACTCATGCAATGGATTTTTGGGTTGAAACCACATTGGAAGGCTATATTGTGGAGTTTGCTGCCGAGTGCTACCAATCCTTTTCAAAAGCTGAAGCTACTTTCCATTCCGGGTTAAGAGGGAAGCTGCTCAAGGAGATTCCGCTGTGGATTAAAGCCCTGATGGTGGATGAAGGGTTGATGGAATTCCACAAAGCAAGTATGGAAGCGTAAACCTCCGGTGTTGGGGGAAGGGAGAAGGGACAGATGCTACGTAGAATGTGAAGTGGGAAGCAGGGAATGGATGTTGAGGCCGCACGCAAGTTGAGGGAGCGACGTGCACATTGGCAGGCGCAGATTGCCGATAGGTGGCTAAAAAGGGTGATGCGGGATTTAAACTTATGGGAAGCGGCAAGGAAGAACCAGAAGGAGGTGCCTCAGAGGATAGGGATTATGGATTTGAGTACCCGGGAAGAAGACGGGACAGTGGTGGAAGTGCGGCGGGTGCATGGGAGCCCAGCAACGCGAGGAAGAGAGATGGTGAATAACGAAGACGATGAAAAGATGCAGCCCGAAGAGAGTTCTGATGGCGAATGGTACGGCGTGATGCAGCAGCTGTTTCAAGAGCAGACGACACTCACCTCTCCAGGCAGCCCTACTTCCCACATTCTGCATGGCCAGGATCCCTACCTTCCCCTGGTACTGTATCAACCTTTAAGTAATATTTTCATTCAGTTACAAGCATTAAGTCAGTCGCACAGTAGTTCATCAGCGTCAGTAACGTCTAGTAATAGCAGCGTTACTAGTAGTGTTGTATTCCCTAGTGGAACTGTTACGCAACCAGGACCTGGAGGATTTATCCTGGTCAATACTCCGCAAGTACACATGGCTGGGTCTTTCACCCGGTATCCAGAGTTCTCTGGCCAGGGCAATGATGATGTAGAGCAACACTGGTATCTGTGCGAAGCCATCTAGAGGGCTCGGCAGATGCCAGATGTAGGGAAGTTAATAGAGTTCCAAACCACGCTCAGAGAGAGGGCTTTGCGATGGTTTATCAAGTGGTTCGAGGCTCATCCTAACCCCGTAATTGCGGACGTAAAGCGGGATTTTTTCCGCGAATTCAAGATTCCCCAGACAGACCAGCAGGGCCTATCCGAGCTGTGGGAAATTAAGCAGAAGGAAGGTGAGACCGCGTGGGAGTTGATGCGGTGATTCAAGGATGCGATCAGGAAACTCAGCTACCCGATCAATCCAAACCACCAGAGGGACTGGTTCATCAAGGCTCTGCTTCCCTTGACACGAACCCCTCTCACTCAGCAGAAGATTGATATTCTGCAGGACGCTTTGGAGCAGGCCATGAAGATTGAAGCCATGGCGGGCTACCCCCAAGAATACCGAGGGGGGGGGCGGCCCCGCAAGATCCTTCTTTGATGGGGTTGCAACACCAGATCGCTAGCTTGACTGAAAAGCTAAAGGATCTCCAGCCAGTGAGACCAGCGCGGCCGAATGTTTGGTGCACTCATTGCCTAGTCGAGGGCCACGTCACAACCGAGTGTCCCCGGTTGCATGGCGCAGGGGTAGGACCCTCGGCCGCGGCAATCCAGGGGGGTCTACCAGCCACAACAGCCTTACGCGGGGTTCCCACCTCAACCGGGTTCCTCCACCACAGAGTACTGCAAGATTTTCCGGACGCTGGGGAATCCTCCTTGGATGTGCCCGATACTACAGAAGTACTCCACGATCCCAAAAAATGTGTACTACGAATTTTTTGTTTCCACGACTCACAACACTGAGTAGTGCAGGGCGCTCGACGCACTTGCGGATCGATTGGATCGTCCCTCCTACAGGGTGAACGAGGCCCCAAGGGGAAGAGGCGGTGGCATGCGGGGAGGCTGCACAGGCAGACGCGGTTCGGTGAAATGTTACAACTGTGACCAGGAGGGTCACGTGGCTTGATAATGTCCCCTTCCACGACGACCCTGGTGTTCCCAGTGCCGGGTGAACGCCCACGCCACAGAGGACTGTCCGGAGCTCATCAAGAAGTGGGAAGAACGGGCGAGGCAGAGGGGAGCGAATCTGATAAATTCAGAGCCGTGAGGGACTACGAACCCAGACATGCAGAACGTAGCGATCGTGACGAGGGTCGGGAAGAAAACTGGGGAGGATGCCCACGGGAAGGAGCTAGCACGAGTGGTTCGGCCGGCATCCCCGAAGATGTTAATCAGGCCCAAAGCCCAGAAGAAGTATTTCGAAGAGGCAGTTGAGGTGTTCACCCAGCTGCGGGACGCGGGAGCTCTGGAGGAGCCCGTGCTGCCAGAATCGGGGGTGCAGAGCGTCACAGGCACTGTGATCGAGGACTGGCTCCAGCTATTCCTCAGGATTGTTGAAAATTTTGCGCTGCGGCAACAGCTTAAGCATGATTTGGAAGGAGCATTACAGGGGCGTACAGGACTTAGGGATCCGACGAACGCTACCCCTCAATATGTGCAGCGCGTCAAGCGGAACAAGCAATGAACAGGGAAAGAGTTCCGGATTAACACGCAGGTCACGGGCTTCCAAATCAGTGATACCATGCTGGATTTGGGGTCCAACGTCAACATCCTGCCACGAAAGACGTGGGAGGCCCTCGGAAGGCCACGGTTGGCCTACTCGCCAATCCAACTCAGGATGGAAAACCAGTACTGTATTCTGCCAATTGGCTGGCTCGAGGGTGTTGAGGTCGACATTGCGGGGGTGAAGACATACACCGATTTTTAGGTTATTGATATTATGGGAGACAAGGATCCTTATCCTGCCTTACTCGGCATCGACTGGGCTTTTGAGAATTATGCCATCATCGACCTTAAAAAGGAGCTGATGATTTTTTAGGATGGGGAGGTACGGGTCACCCAACCCCTTGACCCATATCAGGGCCCGCGATATACGAAAACGGTGGACAATCGGGAGGATGCTCAGATGATGGACCACCTTTATCAGATGACTGCAGGAAAGCGGGACGACTATATTAACTCGACCGCGACTGGTTCTGTCAGTTGATGGAGTGTGCAGAGCTCGGAGCTCAGATCCGAACTCGCGTGGGAAGACTGGCAGCAAGGGGGTACGAGACCACCACGCGGAGATGTGCTACCATTGCCCAAGTCCGGTGGGTGGGGACTGAGATCCGCGGATATCCCACCCTGTCAAACATGCAAGCTATCAATACTTTTATTACCAAGGTGGAAGACATGGTCCCAGACAAAAGCCGGATGCCACTTTTGGATGTGGCCTTGTAATCCACGTCGGCCTGGTGGTGGAAAAATCACCACGACACTCTGTTGCGATGGGATTGCGTGGCAGATGCTCTGCGGGCACGTTTTAAAGAGGATGACAGACCTCACAGTATGCTCAAGTATCGTGGAACTTCCGACCCGCGAAACCATTTGCGTGCCTGTGAGGAGCAGTGGCACAGTACCAGGTACCTGGAGGAGCTGTGGATCCACAGGTTTATCCACTCCTTGGATACAATCCCCCAAGCCTGGTACCTGGAAGAAGAGCGGAAACGGGGAACCCGCTTGTGGCAGGAAGTCACGGACAAGTTCGTTCGGTGCTTCTCGTTCGAAGGGGAGACGACGCAGGAGTCTCGGGCCCTATAGGCAATCAGGGAGGTTTTGTTTTTCCTCCATCCTGAGCCCGACGGGGGCCCGGTTGTGTCACGACCTGAGGCCAGGCACGAGTTGGTTTTCCAACGGATTGACGACGATCCAGATGATGATAGTCTAGGGGACCTCAGGCATCTCTATTTTGACGAAAAGGAAGGCAAGCGGAACATCAGTGAAGAGCCGACGACTGAAGGAGTCCATTTACAGCCACTAAAGACGAAGAAGTTGAACGTTGGAATAGACGAGAAACCCAAGCTGGCAACGGTGGGAGATTACCGGGACGAGGAAACAACAAAAGAAATTTTCAGCCTCCTCTGGGAATACGAAGACTTGTTCCCATCCTCGGTTGCAGATCTGAAGGGGATCAAGGGGGACCTTGGCGAAATGCACATTGTGCTGAAGCCGGATGCCTGGCCTGTCAAGCACCGACCCTACCGGCTGAACCCACGTCTCAAAGAAAAGGTCAAGATGGAGATCGACAAGATGCTGGCTGCAGGTCTCATCTTTCCAGTAGAAGAAGCAGAGTGGGTGAGTCCCATTGTCATTCAGAACAAGAAGGACAAAGCGGAGATACGTGTCTGCGTAGACTACCAGAGTCTGAACAATTCCTACATCCACGATCCATTTCCCACTCCTTTCAACGATGAAGTTCTAGATCATGTTGCGGGAAACGAATCCTATTCCTTCACTGATGGGTTTTCGGGCTACCATCACGTGCGCATTGCCGAAGAGGACAAAGAAAAGACGACATTCACCACTGAGTGGGGATCATTCGCATACCACGTTATGTCGTTTGGTCTGAAGAACGCACCGGCTGTATTTTCCCGGATTGTAATTGCTGCTTTCTAGGAGTACATTCACAAGTTCTTGGAGGTCTACATGGACGACTAGACCATCTACAGCCTGTTGAAGAACCACGCCACCCTTTTTTTTATTATGTTTGACCGGTGTCATCAGCTGCAGATTTCCTTGAATTTGAAGAAATGTATTTTTGTAGTTCCATTCGGCACACTCTTAGGCCACATGGTGTGCAAGCAAGGGGTCTATGTCGATCCCGCCAAGGTCGCGGTCATAGTTCACATGGAAGCCCCCGAAATCGTGAAGCAGTTACGGGCACTGCTCGGGCACACAGGATATTACAGGCGGTTTATCCACAACTACGCAAAGATTACGTCCCCTTTGGAGAAAATGTTGCGGAAGTCAGAAGTATTCCAGTGGACAAAGGAGTGTAGGAGGGCCCTTGACACCTTGAAGGAGAAGTTGGCAATAGCACCCATACTTGTTCACCCCGACTGGGATAAGCAATTCCATGTGCATATCGATGCGTCTGGTATTACACTTGGGGCTGTCTTGGCGCAACCCGGGGAGACGACAGTTGACCACCCCGTCTACTTCGCCAGCCGCAAGTTATCAAATGCGGAGAAGAATTACACCACGACCGAGTGGGAGGCGCTGGCAATGGTGTACTCCCTCCAAAAGTTCCACCACTATCTTCTGGGTGGCAAATTCAAATTCTTTACGGACCACTCTACATTGAAGTATCTAGTGAATAAGCCTGTTTTGGAAGGACGGATCTGTCACTAGCTTCTACTTTTCCAGGAATTCACGTTTGAGGTGATTGTCAAGCCCGGCAGGTTGAATGTCGGTCCCGGTCATTTATCCAGGTTGGAGACAGGAGAGAATGACGGCTCTTTGGATGATCAACTGCCGGATGCTGACCTCTTCCGCATCGAAGTGGTCCTGGATTACTTGGCCGACATTGCCGCCTATCTGACCTCGGGGCAATGCCCTCAGGATTACACCCTGCTCCGGAAACACCACTTGGTTGTCCAGGCGGCTGACTACCAATTGATCATGGGGAAGCTATACAAACTGGGCCTTGATGAGGTGTTGCACAGATGCGTCCTTGACCACGAACGGGAAGCGGTAATGTGGGAATGTCACAGCGGTGTTGAGGGAGGGCATGTGGGTGCGAAACCCACCGCAAGAAAGGTGCTCCAAGCTGGCCTATGGTGGCCAACAGTACATGCTGACTGTAAGGCCTACGTGAAGCGCTGTGATGTTTGCCAGCGGACAGGAAGGCCCTCTCACTGGGATGAGCTTCCGCTACACCCAGTGCATGTGTTGCGGCCGTTTGAAAAGTGGGCTATCTATTTTGTGGGTCCCATACCCCCGGTCGCCAGACACTCCAAGGCCCGGTACATCATTACCGCCACGGATTACCTTACCCGGTGGGCTGAGGCAGCAGCAGTACGCGATTGCACGGTGGATACCGCCGCCCATTTCATTTTGAGCACATCATTTTCCGGTTTGGCTGCCCGCGAAGTTTAACCAGTGATCAGGGTACGCACTTCATTAACGACATGGTCAAGACACTGCTGGACACCTTCATGGTTCAGCATCATAAGAGTAGACCATATCACTCGCAGGCTAATGGTATGGTGGAGGCCTTCAATAAGATTCTTGAGAAGGGCCTGACTAAGATTTGCAATGCCCAGCAAGATGATTGGGATGAGGGCCTATCTGCGGCATTGTGGGCCTATCGGACTACGGTGAAGCACTTGACCAATCGAATGTCGTTCTAGCTCATGTACGGCCAGGAGGCTGTGATCCCCACCGAGTTTATTGTACCCAGCATGTTGATCGCCACGTCTCTCAAGTTTTCGGAAGAGGCCTCCCTCCAGGAGTGCCTCCGTGAATTAAAGGAACTGGATGAGGCCTGCTTCCTGGCCGAATTCCACCAGAAGATTCAGAAGGACCAGCAGAAAGCGTGGCACGACTGCCATATTAAGAACAAAACCTTTCAGGTTAGCGGAAAATTTCTTCTATATGACAGCCGGTTCCAAAAGTTTCCAGGCAAGCTCCAGATGCACTGGTTGGGACCCTACTTTGTCATCGAGATTCGCGACTCAGGAGCCGTTCGGTTGGCACAGCTGGACGGTACAGTTCTCCCTGGGTGGGTGAATGGCGCACGCCTGAAACCCTACCAGGAGTAAGTACCTTTCACTTCTCATCAATAACTCTCGCACCCGAGAGCACCCGTAGCGTAACTTAGTCGAATAACTCTCCCGAAACCGGGATGAGCGTAGGAAGTCTTTTCTGATTCATAGGTGGTCTGTCAATAACCACTCAGTTGCGAGGGCTGCACCGCAACCGACTGTGGTTGGGGCGGCGCCTGTCCAGCGTGTCATCCTTGTAGGATCCATCCACGTGCCAGTATCATTCCAGGTCATTTTCGTCAGTCCTTTTTGTCAGTCCGTAGGATCGCTTAGATTTGCATCATAAATTACCATAAGTAGGTAGTAACCGTACCATAATCATTTTCCATCATCCGCAGTTCCCTCAGCCGTCGCGTCCGCCCATTTCCCCATGCCGCCATCAGCAACTGTCAGATTACACACAGGCATGAGATCGATCGCATGATTATCGCAGGCACGAAGGCCAGCAGGAATTAATTATCATTATGGGGTCTCATCAACTCCACTCGTGCTAGGTGATGACATAACTTGCATGGAGACCAATAGCATGAGAATGCCAGACCAGTTCAACTTGGAAATTGCAGTGACACCAGAGCGGTTGAAGTCTCAAAACGCACCGCACCAAGATAGAAGCTCCAGGAGATTTATCCAGGTATACCAGCGCCGTGCCAAAATGCCAAAGGCTCTCCTATCCGTTGCTGAACCAGCGCTGGATAGTCAGATCCACAGGACAGAGTCACTGGTTGGAAAATACGATAGTGCAGCGTTGATAGATGCCAACCTGTCCGAATCGGTTGAATTCCCCTCCCTCCATTGGAAAACATATACGGAGCATCACTACACACCAGGCGGTAGCTCAGCCAACCGAATGCGACCAGAGTTCCGGGGCCTCCAAAAATCATCCCTGATGAATTTAAAAACTCTCCTTGTCTTTGGGACTACCGGACCGGCCTTGCAATGCACCCGGTTCCTCCTCAGTCGAATTCATAATGGGTCCTTGTGGCTAAACGAGGAGATCCCCATTCACGCTGAAGACATTCATCGCCTCACAGGGCTGTCCCAGAATGGCGCAGACGTCTCCACTGCCGGTCAGACATCTTCCAAGCGCGCACGAAAGACGGGTGATACAGACCTCTATGCCAAATATGGCACTCGTCGGGGGGGGAAGGCGCCAAAATTGATCTGATTAACAAGCCGGAGATTCGGTTCACTTGCTATCTCATTGCTAGCAAGACGATGCGGCATTATACCAAAGGAGAGTGCACCTTGGATACCATCTCCATTGCGGAGCACTGTGTCCAAGGCACCAGGCTAAATTGGTGTTCTTTCGTGCTCAAAGAACTGTTCGCGGCATGCGAAGAGAATTATAAGCACACCACTAGTTTCATCTATGGTTACCTGATTATAGCTTTTTCCATGTGGAAATGGCACACTCCTCCTATCCAGCTGCCGGTAGAAACTACCGCGAGGCAGCCCCTCGCGATGAAATTCACCCCATGGCAGGTGTCCTCTGACCCTAGCACTAAACAGGTGAATGCGGAAGCGTTTCGGTCTTGGTACGGGCTAATGATAGATGTGGTGGCTAACCAGCAACGGGTGCCCAGGAACCTGTTGGACGACTATAGTGAGCAGGTATGGTTTGGGGTAAGCCACAGGCACACTTACCTACACCCCACTTGCGTGCCGGAAGCCACCTTCCACATGACGCTGCTCAAATTCCAGCTGGACGATGCTACCTTCCACCGCGAGGTCTGTTCGTGGCCGGGGGTCACAAAGCACATCCGCGATGGGATCCCCAGGTACAACTTTGAGCGGATGCTGCCGGCGCAACGGCCTGCCGAGACGGGCACGGAAGGGCCCTCACAGGCCGCAGCAGGATCTTCTCAGGATGCAGCCGGGACCTCACAGGAACTCCCCGAACCACTGGTCCCCATCGTCTACCACTTCAATACTCAGGTACGAAATTTCAATGTGGCGGCCAAAGTTATTTCAAGCGGTGCCCCTTTGTTTCCTTTATTTTAGAAATTCCAGCTCAGTCATTCTCTTTCTCTGTCCCATACTTCCCCTCTCACTTCTTCCATCCCTACCAACTTATTCACTTCTGCCAGCCCCATCATCACCTCCATGGGCGGAACAGGCTCGGGACCTGATCAATTAGATCCCCCTCCAGCCAAGTGGGCCCGCACCACCGTCATTGATCCAGTGGTGGACCTTACTGATGACGATCCGCCACCCACTCCACTCACAGGGACATTAGTTCTGGAGGAACCCTTTATCGACCCCTCAGAATTCATCAATATTCGCCTCCCCCATACCTCCACCACACCGTCCACCGCTCCCTCCACCGTCCATCCACCTGCCACTTCATCAGTTCCATCAAACTCATCTGCCACTGTATCCAACCCCCTTATCCAGGAACTCTTTGGAGGGGACCACGGGGCTGAAGTTACCTCCAGTACTACAGCCGTAGTGCCACCAGTCGACCCCGTGGCCACACCCCAGGGTTCTTTCTTTACTATATTTACCTGGCAGGCCAACGTTGGGGCTGACTCGGTCGAGGCTCCGTCTGAGTATGCTGACCCTCCCCCCACAGGCCAAAACACTCAGCAAGAACGGCCAGATTTAGACATGGGCACCTCAACGTAGCAATAGACACTAGTGTCCCCTCCTAAGAATTCCAACAGATCAGTGGCCAGTGGGCAACCTTTGCAGGAGCGAATGCCGGAGCAGGGTGCTTCCGGCACCCCCAATGTAGAAACATGGGGTACAGCCCAGTTGTACCTATTCATTCAGAGGGCGGCCCTGCAAGCCGAACAACTTCATTTGGAGCTGCAGCAGCGGTGCAATGAGCAGCACCACCAGATCATAGTGCTTACTGAATAGTGCGACCAACTGACCACGGAGAAGGCCTACCTGCAGGAGCATATCACCATTGTCACTCAGGCATTCTCAGACCTATGGCCCGCTGTAAGGGCTCACCATGCCCCACTTCCTGGCGATATAGCGGAGAACAATGTAGCTGTCTAGGCTTACCACATTCGGTCTGCCTTCACTGGTCTACGTAGGGAGAATCAGGAACTTCAAGCGGTGTTAGCCGCACGGCCCGCGCTCCCCGACCCATAGATTTTATACTCTGAACAAGTGGCAGCCAAGCAGACCCGGGCAGCTCACATGCAGGCGACCCTTCACTCCACGGCGCGCGAGGCTTACGACCTCCTGCGAAGTTTGCAGGAGTGTTCACTCGCCCTCACGGTCAAAACGCAACCCATCTCCACCCAGCTGCAACAGCTTTCCAGGGAAATTCAGGAGACCGCGGATCCTGCGTGGTTAAATCAACTATATGTCCAAGCGGACGAGCTTGAGGTTCAAATGCACCAGACTGAGGCCAACTCAGCAACGGCCAAGCAGATAATTCGGGAACTCCATCCGCCCATTCAAGCTAGTGCCAAATCAATACAACAACTAGCTGCAGAGGCCGAGATCCAGCTTACCACGATGCTCAAATGTCCCGCGAATACGTAGGAGTGCGTCGTTAATACTGTGATCATCGAGGAAGCGTACTCGCTATCGCAGGATGGTGTTAAACAGGCGACTTCACTGGGCTCAAAGATATAGCGCTCCGCAGGGTCCGGAGTTGGGGCCCTTGTTTGAACAGCCACTTGGAGGCGCACAGCAGGAACTGGCACGAGACGAAGGCACACAGGCCGAAAAGGGCACGGGATCCAGCGGGGCAATGGAGGTGGAAACTGTCATTTTTTATTGACTCGGGGATGAGTCAAGGAACTGTGGTCGAGGCCTGTTGGGGCCCTTGTTTTTGAAATATTGGTTAGAACATTTTAAATTTTGAATAAAGGATGACCTTTTGAGTTGCGGCATGAAGACACATGGCAATCGCGACCGCGTCGCAACTACCAGGAGTAGCGGAGCTATCAAGGTGGTGGGGAAGCATGAGATAGCTGAAGAAAGAACACGCACAAGTACAGATGAAGAAAACACACAGCAGAAGACAGAAATCAGAACACACAGATAACAGGAGAGAAGCTGGAAGCAGCTGAAGAAAAGACACAGGGAGGAACTGATAGTCGCGATAGCGGGTGAATAAATAACAGTCACCTGGATGAAAGAAGAGAGGATGCAACAGAGGTTGCGAGGCTCGTGACAGGAGAATAAGCACAGAGCGGCTGCAGTAAATCATGCATGACATCTTTGTGGTTCCTAATCTTCTCTATTCTACCTTTCTGTTCCATAAGACATCTGTATCAGGGTTGTAAGCTATCGCTGAAGATGCTATGTAATCATGAGCTTGGCCAAGAGATTAATATAATGAAAGGTTGTTGTCTCAATAAGAGGTTTACATGCATGTAATGTGTTTATGCTAGTTTAAAATTTTATTTGCTAATATCTGAATGCTTCTTAAGTGCTCTTGCGTACATGACTCTGTCTATATAATCGATGCATTGTCCATCATGAGTTGCAACTCTGTTCCTTTCCATTGGTCTAATCCCCTTCTGCATGTGGTTGCGGCATGCCTCGGGTGAGACTCACTGCTCTCTAGAGTAGGGTGAAAATGCCGGCGTGATCCTAGACTACATCGGACTCCTTTGTTGGCCACAACTCCTGAACTTGGGTCTTGTCCGCGAGACCTGACTTCTCACCAACAAATAGTCAATGAAATTAAACAGTAGGACACCCCTGAATTCTTTAATCAAACTTCAAAGAAGGCCTTTAAAGAAACAGTTTAAGAAAAAAAAAAGGATAGGGCAAACCATAAACTTCTCTAGCTAGACTCTACTAAGTAAACTTCAAGGCAACAAGCTAGGTGGAACTAAAGAATAGGACACCCCTGAATTCTCTAATCAGACCTTGTAGAAGAAAACCTTAAGGTGAAAGAAGCAAACATAATTAAGGTGCAAATACAACATATCTTAATCTAAAATTTATGTTCTTTTATCAGAGAAATGATGGACAATATGGCCCAAAAGAAGAGAAAATAATGACAAAGAAGGATAACATCATCATTAACATAGCTCAAGAATCTTGTGAACGTGCATGTATTACTGATGTCCAAAACAGTTACAATACTCCAGTGCAATAACCTTTACAGCTCAGAGTCTGATCAAACCTAGCCTAGCAACTAATCCTCTAATCAAGAACCCAACCAATGAGAATAATGAATAATAAGTGCACTATTTATCTGTAAATGAGGAGGTGATCTTATTCTAGGGTTTCAGGCTATAGTGATTACAGAGTAAATGTAATCTTGACCTTTGAGACCATGCAAGGCCCAAGGAAAAATATCTGTGACTGACTCACTATAATAATAACTTCTTTTTTAACTGCTGAGCTAACTTTAGGATATTTTTACTTTTCTGGCTTTATCATTAACTTTTTACAATAACTATTGAGCTACTTTAAAATATCTCTGACTGCTTCAATAACTATAGTTTCTTTTATTTAAGTAAAATGAGGCTAAAGGTGGAAAAATTTGTTTTGAAGAAGTAATTGCTGAGTGGCCTTATCATTCGGATCTGTCTTCTCTGTTAATTTGATTTTGATTTGTCCTTTAACCTCTGATTTGTCTCTTTAAACTTGGGTTTGTTTTCTCCTTAACTCTGCTTTCTCTGTTTAATTATTTTAACCTACTTTCTGTCTTCACTCTATCTTCTAATCCTATTTCTTTCCTTTAACCTTTGTTTTAAACCTTTAATATTTTTACCCTTTCACTCTCATGGTGAATTCTTTGATTGTTTTCTTAACTGCGTTGTGGTGAAATCTTGGTGCATTTGGAGTGTTTGAATAACCACCAATGGTCATGATCCATTGGTGATTTAGACTAATCCTGATCTCCTGGTCCCTTAGATCAGACAATTCATCCTGGATCGTCACCCAGAGAACTTGTTTAAACATTTTTCGGACCTCAGAAAAGCGATTTATGCATTTTCGCCATGTATAATCACCTGCACACTAAAAATAATTTTTAATTAAAACCTGCGTTTGTGGAAAAAGTAGGGAAAAATGGGGGCTTGTTGGTTTTATGCATTTGGTTGGGGCTTTTCGAGCCTTTTGGAGTGTTGCATGGGCATAAATGGTGGATGGGGGCTTATCATAGAGACACGGGCCTTTGAAATATTTGAAAACAGTCAACGGTTTCGTTGTTAGGTGTGAAGGATGGTTTGGCAGTTTTAGCATGGAGCATGGGTGGTAGGGTGGTTTAACTCACGAGGATGTGATACCATAGGGTGTGTGACCCGTGGCAGGGAGGACAAGGGCACATGCCGCCCATATCGCAAGGTTTGAAAGGTTTTAACCTTTGCGCCTTTGCAAGTGTGATATGGTGCATGGGAAATTGGATCGAGGGGGAGTTGATCCAACAATGGTCGGGGTTAATGAAACGATGGGTTAAAGTGTGTGGTGGGGCTGGGGGGTATTAAAGCGAAGGTGATTTAATAATATAGGGACCAGGGTTATATGGATATGGAGGGTTTTAAGAAGGCGAGGGCTAACAATAGAAGGGGTCGATTATTTTTATAATAAACAGAGTTTATATTAAAAAGGGTGTGTCCCGAATCATTTTAATTTATCATAAAACAATGTAAAAAGGATGTTTACATTGTTTTAGAGGGAAAGAGTGGAAAGAGTGAGAAAGGAGGGGTTAAATGGGTTTTTAGGTAATGGGAAAAGGTAGAAATGAGGGATTTATGATCAAAACATGGAATTTTAGAGTAAGAGAGTGATATGAATGAGTGAAATGAGAGACAATGAATAGGTTAAATGAAAGTAATGAAGGTAGTAAGATTTCTGAAAATAAAATGATATTCAAAGAATGTTTATTTTCAGCAGACTATAGAAAATCCATAGTCATCTAGTGATACTATGAATATAGGAGACTAACAGTGGCTCTAACTAGGGAGGGCAACTCCTTTTAAGGAGGTGTCAAGAATCTCAGATCTCAGATCTCTGAATTTTGTAGATTAGTGCCTTATGTACTTACCTATTTTGCAATTTTGAAATGCTGATTTGCTGCAAATTTTGTGACTATGACATTTAAATATTTAAAACCATGTTTCCTACAACTCAACTTTTCTTACCCATCATTCTATTCTAACATTTTTTCTTCATTATTTTGGGTGCATTTAGACTGGCAAACCCTTGACATTATTTTTCTTTTGAAAGAAAAAAACTATCAATTTCTACCCTTATAACCTCCAAAGGCTCGGATTAGAATGATGAGCTCTTTTATTCTCTACCTAATCTACTTATCTGTCAAGATTAAATATTTTGACAGATTTTAATTCTCTAACTATCAACGTGAAATTTAAAAAATGAATGACTCAATATTAAGCAGTTTGGTCATCATGAATTGTGGCATTTTGGACAAGTTGGACACAATATTATTTTGCAAAAAGTAAAACTAAAACTAAGGGATTTGATATGGAATTTGTTATTTATCCCTTTCTTATATTTTTGGTTCAGATTTAGACTCTGGAACCAATGTATTTTCCTATCTAACCTACTGATAAGCCAAGTTTAAACGGTTTGGAAAATCTTCGTTTTCTATTCTATCAGCAAAATTCAAAATTTGTTCGATCATGATTAGGCTGTATGATTGAACAAGACTTCCTTTTCAAAAGTAGTGGCTTTTCAACTTGCACACTCAGAATTTTTCATTTTTTGGTATGGGGCTTTACCTTTTCTCTTTTTATTTTCCCTATTTTTATTTTCTTTCCTTTTTGTAACAATGTTTTCTGAAATTTTTGTTTAGACAATGTTATATACAATGAAAATCTTTAAATCTGAGATCCTCAACTGAAATAATGCTTGAGAATCCTGCCATTGACAGGACCTCCAAATAATTCTGCTCCATCCATTCCTTGTAATAAAAATTCATTATGACCTCTTATAGAATGGATTATCTATGGACCTTTCCATAAATTGTCAAATTTTCCATGCTTGCCTTTGTCCTCTCTTCTTGAATCCCACTTCAGCACTTTGTCTCCAATGCTGAAATCATTTGCATTGGTCCTTTTTTCAAAGAGTTTCTTGATGTTCTCTTGTATTTGGTGTGTCCTTCTTTACACTTCTCTGATTTGCTGCAGCTGGACAATTTGGTTTATTCTCCTTTGCATATCATTTTCTTTAGACTATACTTCTTCAATGAGCTTCATTATTGGCACTCCCAAGCTTTTTGGGAAAATTGCATCTGCTCCATCTACTAAATGATAATGAGACATACCAATTGTAGTCTTATTTGTTAGTCTATCTGCCCAATGTGCATGTATCAACTTGTTGTGCCATGACTTCTTATTTTCTTCCAGCAACTTTTTAATGATGTTCACCAAAATTTTGTTTAAGGATTCAGCCAACCCATTACCTTGAGTATAATATGTTGTAGAATGTCCCAATGTAATCTCATATTTGTGGAAAAATTCTAGCATTTTCTTGGATTTAAAGGAAGCAGCATTGTCAGTAATGATTTTTCTATGACAACCAAATCTAGATAAAATGTGGTTTTCAAGGAATTTGATAATTCCTGAGTCTATGGCAGTTCTGGAAGGAATGAATTCTATCCACTTTTTAAAATAGTCAGTTGCATTGAGGATCCATTTGTGCTAGGCAGAGGAAGAAGGATAAATTTTTCCAATGAAATCAAGACCCCATTGCTGAAAAGGAGCTTCAACAGAAATTGGTTGTAAAGGCAAAGGCAGCAATTTTCTTTTACCCTAAAAGTTTTGGCATTTATGACAGGAAACTACCATTTTATGGATGCCTTGAAAGAGGGTGGGCCAATAGTAACAACCTCTAAGGATTTATTGACAGTGGTTTTCCAATAGAGGTGGCCTCCAAATTCTCCTTCATGAAACTCATGCATAATCCTATCTGCATCTTCTTCAGGCAAACATTTAAGCAATATACCACCAGAAATTTTCCAATATAAAAATTTATCTAAAATGTAGAAATTCACAACTTTTAACTTCAATAATTGGCCTTTGTTTTGGATAAACCAGGAGGAACATTTAGATTTAAAAGCACATATAATATATGAGTATACCGAGGTGAGTTCTAGAATGCCTCCTCAATAGGTGGAGTCGCCAGCTCCTCTTGTTCATCCAATGAGTGAATCATATTGATGTCCAGTGCTTGAAAATTTGCTTCAACCATCAATTTTTTCATTCCTTGTCCTTTGATTAGCCTGGTGGGTCTGATTTCCAGATCATATTCTAATATGACAACAATCCACTTACCTCTTTTTCCATCAGGATCTTGTGTCAAGATGTCTTTAACCATTGTGTGAGGTACAGATGCAATGATGTGTGAATGCAGAATGTAGACTCTGGAATATTTTAATGCCTTGAATAAAGAAAAAGCCTTATTTTCCATGATATTATATTTCAGAGGTGCATCTCTTAGTGCCTTGCTGAAAAATGCTATGGGTTTCTCTTGTCCTTCTATATTTTTCTGTAATAATATAGTGACAACTGTGTGTTCTGATGCAAAGGAGAAAATGAATAAATCTTTGGTGAAGTCAACGTTGATCAGAACTGGTGTTTGTATAAGTTCTTGCTTCACCAAGTCAAAATATTGCTTTGCCTCTATGGTCCACTTGACTCTTGTTTCACTTTTTAGCATGTTAGTGATGTTTCTTAGGAGTTCTGCAAGGTTTGGTATGAACCTTCTTAAGAAGTTTATCTTTCCAATTAAAGACTACAACTCTTTGATATTTCTTGGATGACTGATTTGCAATATCCCCTTAATCCTTTTTGGGTCAATCTTGATCCCTTCTTCTGATATGATGTGACCTAAAAGCTTCCCCTCTTTAAGGCCAAACAAATTTTTCTCGGGATTTAAAGACAAACCATACATTCTACACTTTTCAAATACCTTTCTTAAGTGAGCTAGGTGTTCTTCATCAGTTTTTGAGTAAATTGTTATGTCATCAAGGTATATCACAATGAAGTAACCTATTTATTCTGAGAAATCAATATCCATGGTTCTTTGAAAAGTGGCCCTGACATTCATTAACCCAAAAGGAATTTTAACATACATGAAGGTGCCCCAAGGTTTAGTGAAAGTTGTCTTGTGTTGATCATCTAGGTGTACCAGCACCTGATTGTACCCTAAAAATCTATCAAGCAGAGATATTCTTTTGGAGCTTACTACCCTTTGCAGTATGTGATCCATCTTTGGTAAAGGGTAGTTGTCCTTTAGGGAGGCTTTGTTTAAATTTCTGAATTCTATGCATAACCTAATTTCTCTTGTCTTCTTCGTTACTGATACAAGATTTGAAACTCATTCTGAATATCTCAAAGGAACTATTATTCTAGCATCATACATTTTCTTTATTTCTTTCTCAACCAGTGGCAGTTCTAAATTATTTATTTTGCGTAATATTTTTTTAAAGGGGTTCTGGTTCTCTTTGAGAGGGATCTTGTGCTGGATGATCTCAGTATCATATGAACTTAAATCCTCATAGCTCCAAGCAAACACATTATTAAATTCCTTGAAAAAATCAATATATTTATGTTTCATAGGAGCTGGAAACATTTTTGATAGTTTTATCATTTTGGGTTCTTATTCACTGCCTATATTGCATTCTTCTACCCTTGCTTCAGTAGATTCCATGTTTGGCTTCTTAGCAACATCATTGAAATCAAAAAATTTCTCTAGAGGAACCAACCCTTTTGGCAAGGTATTACCTCTGGACTGCAGCACTTCAAAGTCTTCTTTTTCTGGATCTACACACAGTTCTGTCTTATGGGAGTCATCATTTTCTCGCATATTTACATCAGCATCATTAGGGGGCTCTTTTTTATATGTTAGTTCCTCACTGGAGTGGTCTTCTCCATGATCTGAGTCTGAATTTGGAATTTCAAACTCATTCATGGACTACAAGAAATGTTCAATATGTTTGTCACCTTCAAAAATTTGCCAATATTTTATATTATCAGGGACTGCAGGTCTGTATTTGACTTGTAGTGTGTACTGTTTTTTATGATGAGGTTTTTGACAAGTACTGGCTACAAATGCTAGACCATTGGCAAGGATATTTTGATTCCTTAGGACAAAGGTAAGATCATATTATTTGAATGTTTTTAGGAGGTCAAGGGCATCAATTTTATATGCTTTTAATCTAGGATGCTTACCTGAATACTCTCCATTAATCTGCCTAATGACTGGCTCATAATCCCCATGAATAGAGATCATTTTGGCTCCTAATTTTTTGAGTAATTGGAGCCCTAGAAGGAGTGCCTCATATTCTGCTATGTTCTTTGTACATTGGAAGTTCAGCTTATATGAGTGGCCCTCTGCATGGTTATTCTCAGTGTTGTGCACCCAAACACCTATTCCTGAACCATTTTTACCACAAGAACCATCAAAGCTCATGCTACAAAGAGGCTCAATTTAAAATTTACCATTATGTTGGTCATTATGTTTGCCACCTTGTTGGTTATTATGTTTTTCATTTTTTGTTTGTTCTGACTGTTCTAACTGTCCCTCCCCATTTTCTTCTTCTTTTTCAGTTGTTTGTTCATTTTCTGCTACCTATTCATTAATTTTTTCATCATTGTAAAGGATAAATGAATCAAGGTCTGTGTGGATAGAATAGAGAGGGGAGTTATCAGGCTTTTATTGACTGTTGACCATGTATTTCATATGAGTCTCCCTATATAGTATTTTTGGTTGACTAAAGACAGGTACAATAGCATAGGTCATGTCCATTTGGAGAGTGCCTTGGAGTTTAGCTCCCCATGAGCGTGAAAGGAGCATGACATATTTAGGTGGAATATCGACTACTACAATATCCATTACTAGGCTCTTGGTTGGTATTTGTGCTAAAGTAACACAAAGATCTTTGATTAGGCCTAGACATTTAACTCTGTTGGAATCAAAAGAGTATAAATATTTGTATGGTCTAGTTATCTCAAGGTCTAGTCTTTCCATTACTGCCTTTGGCATGAGGTTATGTGAAGCTCCTGAATCTAACATGAAATTGTGGAGGATTTTATCATGGATGTTCAAACTTACATAAAATAGAGGTACACCTCCCTCTTGAAATTTTACTTCTAATTCAAGTCCAAACAAAAGCTCAGGTTTTTCATCATTTAAATTCACAAAATCTTCATTTTCTCCTATGTTTAAATATTTCAAAACTTGGGACCTATATACATCTTGAGAAACTAATTCAGTAAGAGGTATGGAGATTTTTATCTTGGAAATTTCATTCTCTATACTGAAGGGTGTCTGTGTTTTTGGAAGGTTCAAATCAGTTTTATCAAGAATTGTTTTTATAGTCGTTTCAGCTTATTGATTTTCCTTTGGGATCTTGGACAAAATAGTTTTGTTAGGGCTACTAGTTGATTTACTAGTGTTGCTTTGGTTGCTATTATGTTGGCTATTTTTTTTTTAATTTTATCAGAAATTTTAACCACTATGTTTACAGTTTCTGCTGTTTTTTAGGATTACTTTCAGGGGTCTTCCTAACATAAATTTTTGGGTTGTTTCTCTTGGGAGTGTCTTGGTTTTTATTTCTTCTGAGTTCATACTGTCTATGTACTTCCATGATGGAATTTTCAATGCCTTGTTTATAGTCCTTAGATTCTAGGCATTCATCTTCATCTGCGGCAAATATGCCTTGTTATTCCTCGATGAGGAAAAAAGTGTCCTCATTATTAACTCCCATTAGATTGATATGACTTTCCTTTGGTTCTTTAATCACCCCCTCATCCTCATCAGCATAATTTTCTTAGAAAGGAGGCCTGATTTGCTGGTCAGGACTTCTCTGTCTTATTTGAGGGGGATTTCTCTTAAATTTTAGGTTCTGGTTCTGGTTTTGATTCATGTTTTGAGGAGCCTCTTGGTTTTCTCAGGGGTAAGCTCTCTCATTCATGTTTATTCTTTCCATCATCCTTTCCATGGTTCTAACTAAGTTATCAATTATAGTATTAGATGATGAGGGTGTAATTTCTTCCCTATATGTGTCTCTTTTTTCATTTTTCATCCTAGCTCTTTTGGCAATCATATTTTCCTCTACACTTACTCCACCCCTCTTCATATCTTCTAATGTAAGAGGGTCTCTCTCCCTTAGTTGGTAGGCCATTTCTAGGTCAAAACCATATGGAAATTTCATTAGAGCTAGGCATTGTGGTGGTTTCATGTGGGTAAGGAGGGCATTATATACACTAGTGAACCTAGTGCAGTATTCTTGGACACCCTCTCCAACATTTCTTTTAATGTTTTCATGCTCTGATAATATTTGGAGAGGGTTCTTCTTGACTTCCCATTTGTTTAAGAATAACTGATGAAAAACATGGAGGCCATGTATACTATTAGGGATTAGGCCTTTAAACCATTTTCTTTCCTCTCCCCCTAAGCTTTGATAAAAAATTATTAGTTTAACAGTTTCATCATCTATTTCTTGTCTGTCAAAATAGTCATTCATTCTATCCACATGTTATTGAGAAGTAGTGGAACTACTTGCATCATATAAGGGAATATTGGATTGATAGTCCTATGGTAGAACTACTAAAGGAAATGGTAGGAAAAATGGACCATACCAAGTTGCCATGGATGGGGAATGGGGAAACAAAGGATGGTTAAAATGTGGAGGATTGACAAAAGGAGGTAAAGGGTTAAATGAAGGAAGGTGAACAGTGGGTGTTTCAATGGGTGTTGAGGTTAGTACAACAGGATTCTACTGTAAGGTATATGGATCTAAAGTTATCTGGGTTATCCAACTCTGGGATCTAGTCCTGGACAAGCTTCATTCCAGAGGTGAGCCAGATAGGATATCTTGCAAGTCTTTAAGGTTTACAGGTAGGGAACTTGCCTTCTAAATAGGTTTGCTAATAGCTGAATTTTTAGATCTAGGATATTTCCTTAGGATGTGCTCTTGATTATCAACTATTGCAGGAGGATTTGTGTCTAGATGGGATCTGGTACAGATTCTTCTATAAGTCAAAATTTGGACCCAAGTTTCAGAAAGGTTGAGAGTTTTATAATAGTTTGAAAAAAAAACCTGTCTGCAAAAGAAATACTTTATTCACAAAGTATTTTGATTGGGTTCTATTTGAGTTTTGATAATATGAGGGTTTCTCAATAATTTTCCCAATGGAGTCAGCAAGTCTACAGAAAACCATTGGAGTCACCAAGTGGATGATTTTTAACTGTCTTTAGGCTGGTTGTTGTCCACCATTAGCAACAAGATACTAGTCTTGGCTAATACTTGAGTCATCTAAGTTTAAAAATGGGTTTTCTAAGTTCTTGAGGGAATATTAAGATGTTTTAATAACTCAGTTCCCCAGTATGGTCGCCACTATGTTGGCTTACCATGATTTGCAATATTGGAAAGAACAATTCTATAGGGAACCACATCAGACCACTTTTGAGTCCAAGGAACTAGCCTTCCTAGACTCCGAGATGGATCTCTCTATGTTTGTGTTTGTAAATGATTATATCTTTATGCTTATGTTTTATGATTTTAGGCTACTTATGAAGTTCTAGGACTATTTGTTTTGTTTGGTTGATAGATCGAGTGATTAATTGAGTGATTGTTTCGGTTAAATAGATAAAATGTGGGAAGCATTAATCCATTGGGCTATGGAGTCATAAAATGATTTATTTTTTCATCAACTCTGCAAGGGTTTTCATAGGGCAAGCTAACTATATCAAGTTGATATTTTAGATTAGATGAAAGTTGAAATTATAGCAAGTTGTGAAATCGGTAAAACTAAAGGAAAATTAAGAATCCTTTAACCATACTTCAACAATAAAAGCCTTTAAGATAATTGTTTAAGAGGAATTAAAGAGCAAGGAAAACCATAGATTCCTTTAGCTAAACTCTACTAAGTAAACCTTAAGAAAATAATCTAACAATCCTAGAGATCAAGACACCCCTAAATTCTCTAGCTATTACTTTCAGACAAAGAAAACATTTAAGATAATAGTCAATGAAATTAAAGAGTAGGACACCCCTGAATTCTTTAATCAAACTTCAAAGAAGGCCTTTAAAGAAACAATTTAAGAAAAACCAAAGGACATGGCAAACCATAAACTCTCTAGCTAGACTCTACTAAGTAAACTTCAGGGAAAAAATCTAGGTGGAACTAAAGAGCAGGACACCCATGAATTCCTAATAAGACCTTGCAGAAGAAAACATTAAGATGAAAGAACCAGATAGAATTAAGGTGCCAAGACAACATATCCTAATCTAATTTTTTGTTCTTTTATTAGAGAAATGATGGACACTATGGAAAACAGAAAAGAAAATGATGAAAAATAAGGATAACATCACCATTAACATAGCTCAAGAATCCTGTGAACGCGCTTGTATTACTGATGTCCAAAACAATTACAATACTCCAGTGAAATAAACTTTGCAGCTCAGAGTCTGATCAAACCCAGCCTAGCAGCCAATCCTCTAATCAAGCAAGCAACAAACGAGAATAATGAGCATGCAGTATTTATCTGCAGATGAGGAGGTGATCCTATTATAGGGTTTCATGCTATAGTTATTATAGAGTAAATGTAATATTGACCTTTGAGACCATGCAAGGCCCAAGGCAAAATATATGTGACTGACTCACTGTAATAATAACTTATTTTTTAACTGCTGAGCTAACTTTAGGATATTTTTGACTTTTATGGCTTTATCATTAACTTTTTTACAATAACTATTGAGCTGCTTTAAAATATATTTGACTGCTTCAATAACTGTAGTTGCTTTTATTTAAGTAAAATGAGGCTGTAGGTGGAAAAATGTTTTTTGAGGAAGTAATTGTTGAGTGACCTTATCATTTGGATTTGTCTTCTTTGTTAATTTTCTTTTGATTTGTCCTTTAACCTCTAATTTGTCTCTTTAAACTTGGATTTTTTTTCTCCTTAACTCTGCTTTCTCTGTTTAATTCTTTTACCCTGATTTCTATCTTCACTCTATCTTCTAATCGTGTTTCTTGCCTTTAACCTTTGTTTTAAACCTTTAATATTTTTACCCTTTCATTTTCATGGTGAATTATTTGACTGTTTTATTTAACTTCGTTGTGGAGAACTCTTGCGGCCTTTGGAGTGTTTGAATAACCACAAATGGTCATGATCCATTGGTGATTTAGACTGATCCTGCGCTCCTAGTCCCTTAGATGAAACAAGTCATCCTATATCGTCACCCAGAGAACTTTTTTAAATGTTTTTCGGACCTTAGAAATGCGATTTATGAATTTTATCCATGTATAATCACCTGCACACTAAAAATAATTGTTAATCAAAACCTGTGTTTGTGGACAGATTCTGGAAAATGGGTGCTTGTTGGTTTTCTACATTTGGTTGGGGATTTTCGGGCCTTTTGGAGTGTTTCAGGGGCATAAATGTCGGATTGGGGCTTATCACAGAGACATAGGCCTTGGAAATATTTGAAAAGTTTCAATGGTTTTGTTGTTAGGTGCGAAGGACGGTTTGCCAGTTTTCGCATGGAGCATGGTTGGTAAGGTGGTTTAGTCTGGGGGATGCGATACCATAGGGTGCGCAATGTGTGGGAGGGAGTACAAGGGCACACACCACCCATATCGCAAGGTTTGAAGGGTTTTAACCTTTGCGCCTTTGGAGGTGCAATACGGTGCATGGGTCGTTGGATTGGGAGGGAGTTGATCCAATGGTGGTCGGGGTTAATGAAACGATGGGTTAAAGTGTGTGGTGGGGCTGGGGAGTATTAAAGCGAAGGTGCTTTAATCGTATAGGGTCCAGGGTTATATGGAGATGGAGGGTTTTAAGAAGGTAAGGGCTAACAATAGAAGGGGTCAGGTATTTTTATAATAAACAGAGTTTATATAAAAAAGGGTGGGTCTCGAATCATTTTAATTTATCATAAAACAATGTAAAAAGGATTTTTACATTGTTTTATAGGGAAAGAGTGAGAAAGGAGGGGTTAAATTGGTTTTTAGGTAATGGGAAAAGGTAGAAATGAGGGATTTAGGATCAAAACATGGAATTTCAAGTAAGAGAGTGATCTAAATGGGTGGAATGAGAGATAATTAATAGGTTAAATGAAAGTAATGAAGGCAGTGAGATTTCTGAAAATAAAATGATAGTCAAAGAATGTTTACTTTCAGTAGACTGTATAAAATCCATAGTCAACTATTGATATTGTGAATACAGGAGACTAACACCTGCAAGTGTCGCTCCTCCTCCTTTTGAGCTTGGTAATTTGGTCCTTGACGCTGACCACCATCCCTTCACACCAGTTAAATAGGGTGGGTTCCATACATCATAAACATAACTCCAGTTGTGTCACTATTACCGCATGGGGTGACACTAACCCCATTACTCAAACCATTGTGTAGGCTATAGTCCAAAGGTTTAAATCAAGTATCTCCTCTATGAGGATGTTCTTTTTGTCCACCCCTTCCACCACCCTACAGTGGGTAGATCTAATGCTTTTGACTGAATCTCCTGTGTAGCTACACACCCCTGTCAACACCATTGGAGCTCCTTGCAATTTTTCCTACAACACTCTTGGTTGTGTCCATCTCCTTCGTAAAAATTTCCAAATCTTATGCATACCTTTTTTCTTCCATGATATTTTTCACGAACTCCTTCAATCCATGGTTGTGTACATCTCCTTCTTAAATTTTTCCAAATATTTTGCATACGTTTTTTCTTCCATGATATTTTTCACGAACTCCTTCAATCCATGCTCATCCAATAGGAATTGCATTCAGTCCTTCCAAATGCCAAAGTTTGAGGCTCTGTCAAGTTTATCATGGTATCTGAGTCCTATTATGACCATTTTCATGAAACTCAAATAAAATAGAGAATTAAATGTTGGAAAATTCATTCTAATTTAGGAAACACAACCTTCTCTCTACTATATTCACTCCCCTTAAAATGCACAAACTTGCTTCTACACTTTCGTTACAGTGTACTTCCCAGAATTTGCATTGCCTATTGCTTCTACTAGGTAACTCAGTATACCTCCCATAAGTACTTATCTTGAATTTTTCACACATATCGTTACCTTCGAACTCACACTCACTAGACTGAAAAATATGCTATGACCTTCTGCTGCTAGAAATAACAAACTCTTTTTTTGCATCTAGAAAGTTGGAAACCCTGTAAGAAATAAATAGGAAATTCCACTTGTGTTTTTTTCTCTTTCTTCCATGCACAAATCTGTAACTACAAATCCTTCAAATATATGCACCCATATATACTCTACTAAAACATTGATATGCTCATTCGAACCCTCTATCCGAAAAATATGCTACCTGTTATCACAAAATCAGACTTGATAGGCTGCCAATCAAATCAATCTCATGTAACTATTTCAAACCAATATTTTGATTGAGGCTTAGCCTTCTCAACCTGAGAGGGATCTCTCAAAGGGTTAATGATTTTTGATAGAAATATAGATGGCTAACTCTATGTGGGGTAATAAGCAGATAAATGATAGAAATTCATTTTAAATCACATTAAAAATTGCACATTGGGCTTATGGAGTCATAATAGCTTCAGTAAAACAAAACAATCTACTCAACATGGAATTCAAGACATATCAGAGTTCTAGTCCAGAGATACACATGTGAAACTGTAAAACACACAGTCAGTTTGTTTATGAAGGAGGTCAGAGCATCAATGATGAATTCTAAGTAACATAAGAAAACACCACTGCAATAGGATAGTAAAATGATTCCATTAGAAAAAAACACACTAAAACTCTTTATGAATCTTGAGTTGGCTAAGTAGAAAACTCTGTACTAAGCTGAAAACCAGTCACTTACAATAAACACAGTCTTTTTGCTAAAAATGTCCAACCCATGCATATTCGACTTCTTGATATTTTATAGATAATTTACAATATAGTATAACCTTATCCCCAACTAGATACATTTAATTCCTACTATTTTACACCTTTCCTAACCATATAACATGGTATTTATTACAAAATGACAGCTGCAAACCTAATGAAAAATCCTATTACAAATAGGACTCAAACTTATTAACTCTACTCATAAAAACCTTATCTAAACTAGATTACATAATTTTCCAACTGTATTCCCATAAGGTCGAATCCATATGATAAGCTCCAACACTTTATGACCTTAATGCTGATCTCCTGCAAACTAGGAAACTGTACCCTGTTTTTTAGGCTTAGAATTTTTTGTGTTCTTTAGACGCTCTGACCACTATGAATGCATGACTTTGAGGCTATTTTATATCAGGAACTGAAATAAAATATTCCAAAAATCATCCTTAAGTGCTAGCTATACAAAATCACCATCAAACTGTCCAAAATTGTAATGTTCCAGATTAGGAATAGCTCATGAATCATACACTAAAATATGCATTTTCAGAAAAATATACTATGGAACAGAAAAATGACTCTTGTATCCTTTATATAAGACAATATAGAATATAAATCCAAGATCTGAGCTGAAACAAATAGCACTAGGTGGCTTAAACAAATCTCCCACACCTAGTTATCTTCAAGAAATTGCCCAATGAGGGCTGCAGCAAGGGAAAACGACCTGATGAAAGTGAATATAGTTTTAAATACATAAAATATGCTGATATACACTCATAAATCAATTATAAGTGCAGCAGCAAGAAATATTTTCAATCCCTTCATCCAATAGTGGGGAAAAGTGAGGATTTATGGCCCAAAATGGATGTATTCAGAAATCTACGTAAAATTAAGGGAAATGGAAGGAGGTTATTTTATATTAGGTCATGAGGGACATATGATCCAAATTTCAGCTCAAACATAGCATTTTAGCTATGTTCAATAGTTCCTCCATCCCCGGATATGCTTAAAAATGTTGATTTCCCATAACTTTGAGTATGCATAAAATGGCTGAAGCATGCAGAGAGTAGTTTATGAATAAATTAGAAAAAATATGTCTAAAACATCATATCTAAAGTTTATTATAACATATAATGAAGAAAAATAGAGATTCAACTCCTTTTATACATCAAATAGATCTCCTGGCAAGGGGATTTCATGAAAGAACAAATACAAGTATCTGATCTGCAGAATATGGATCTGAAAAATGAAGAATCACTGAAAATATTAGTATATGATATGAAATTTAAAAAATTACAGAATAATTCTGCAATAAAAACTTTCCAGAAGAAGGGATGGCGCTTCCTCAAGGAAATGAGCACCAAACTAGGGTAGAAACCCTACTGCAGCAATGCACTGGACAAATAACGCAATTTCTGAAGTATACTGCATAGATTATGTTGGAAGGTCCTTTGGCTTGATGAAAATATCTGAATATGAAGCTCAATTCTTCCTCACTAATCTTCTAGAGAAAGGAATCCTCCCTTTTCTGCAAAACTAGATTTGGAAGTGGTGTTGAAAACCCCTCACTACAACACCCATCAACACAGTATTATTCTACTGCAGAAATAATGCTATCTTGATGGAGGATTCTTGGCCTCAAGCCTAGATGTGAGGAATTTCATAACATACTTCTTCAAGAGCTCCTCAATGAAGGAGGAGGAATTCCTAAACAAGAAATTCCTCTCTCTAGCTAAACAACCAGAGATTTTGAGTTTCCTAAGCAATCTCAAAATCGAATTATCTTCAAATGCCTTTCCTTATTGCCTTTCTCTTCATTTTATAACATTAGGGCTTATAAAACCCTAAGCCACCTCCAATTATTTAACCCTTTTCACATGAAGGGTCTCCATCTAAAATTGCGTTGATCAATAAGGAGGTTCAATGCATCGAGACACTGTTGTGATTTGGTCCTGTTGACCTAGTCAACATTCTTCATTCCTTTTCACACCTAAGTGTATTTTATTGAAATTGCCTAGATTTTTCCATATTCACATTGGGAATTGATTTATTTTGTTGATTATAAGTTTTAGAGTTCCTCCTTTACACTTTTATTCATGAGTTAAGCAAACTGAAATTAAAATGCAATATTCCCATTAACTACAAAAATTGGGAATATTACAGTCTCCCCCGGGAAAATGTTGCTTGCCCTCAATCAACTCTTATTGCAGATGCAAACCATATATTCCCCTCCAAATGGCATCCACATAAGGAAGGCTTCCTCCATTTTCTGCAATAGGTTATGTATGTTTGGTTCCAAAGCTGTCTTCCACAAATGCATGAGATGACTTCCAACTATAAGGTTAGATGTCCTCTTCTTATCATGAAGTATAAAATGACAATTACATGATGTCCAAAGCCATCATAAACACATGAGAGACATAAAATAAAGTATTTTCTTCCATAAAGGAAAAGCTTCATCATGCAAGAACATTCCTCCATCCATGTTTTATGAACTTGATTAAGCATTGTTATGCTTTCATTCTTAGCCCTGTTGGCCTTGTTGGATCCAAACTCCATCATTCCAATGTTATGCAAAAGAAGAAGTAAAGGAGAAACATGGGTGGACAAAGATGTCAAACCATATTCCCCTAATAATAACCACTGGAGCAAGGCCCTTTACTGCCATCCTCCATCTCCTCCATGTAAGATGGGAAAGCCAAGCTTTCAAAAATATGATGTACATGCCCTCCCTTGCTGCAATTTATCTTTAATACATAGGGCATGAATCAGAAAATTATGAGTTATGGGGTGGTCACCATACTCATTTAAAAGCAACCAAAGCAACAAGAGGTCTTGCTGCCTTCTTTCCTCCTCATGTGCATCATGAAACCAAACCATGCTAATGGACATATGATATGTCACATCAGCCCAATACAAAGTATTATCATCAATGCACATCATGAGATCAATATGCCAAATTTTACACAATGCAAAACACATAGACATAGGAGATGTCATGTGGTGGCCATACTCTCTCAAGTGAAACAAAATTATACATTCCTTCTCTTGCTGCAACATATCATTGAAATCCAAGGCATGATTCAGAAAATGATGAGCTATTGGGTAGTAACCATACTCACCCAAGAGCAGCCATAGCAACAAGGACTTTTGCAGCCCTCTTGCCTTATCAACATGTGGATCATGGAGCAATAACACAATGATGGACATGTGAAATGTCTCATCAACATAGTACAAGAAAGCTCCCTCATACCACATCATGTGGGAGTCATTCTTCCTCCCAAGCCAAAGTTCATGCATGAAACATACCTCCAACAGAAATACATGTGGATAAATGAGACATATTTCAAACATGGGTGAATACATGGACATGAGATTTAACATGTGATGTCCAAACTCTCCTTTTAACAACCACATCAACCATGCTTCCTTTTCATATACTCTATTAATGATGCATAAAGCATGAGATGAGAGAATGAGAATCTTTGGGTAGTGATCATGCTTACCCCAAAGCAACCAGCGTTGCCATGCCTCCTTATTCATTTCATGACCATTATTCAAGGCATATATCAGAGAAATAGGTGCCTTTGGAGAGTGATAGGAGTCTCCCAAGGGCAACCAACGTAACCAAGCTTGCTGGCACATATATGTCTGCAAGTGATCATGTGATCTCTTGCTCATCATCCTCATCCACTCACTCCAATATGGAAGATGAGTGATGTGTTGCATAATCATGGCATCCTCCCTTTGTAGAATACCATCTCCTTTGAACCAATGAAGAACCTTGCATCTCATGAAATATTGAAATGCATCTCTGTTGAGATCTCTTAGTGAGACCTTTCTCCCATCTATGGCCTTCCAAAACCAGTGAGGCTTTGAAGTTTGAATCTGCAGTAAGTAGAAGTCTCTCTTTGAGCTGTAGCATGCTCATTGAGAGAGTGTCATCTAGAGGGGAGAAAATGCTTCTCATCTCAAGATGTCTACACTTCATCTTCTTCTTCTCCACTGCTTCAAGGTTGAAGCTGCCTCTAGAATGCTCCAAGAGAGCTGAAGCCTCTTTGTCACAGTCATTAATTGACAGTGTTGTAGATCTAAAAATTGATCCATGTATTGTCTCAAAGCAAGTTTAATTATTGATCTCACAATCAGCCATTGAACATAGGATAGTACTAATCCCATTTCTTGAGACCCTACATCTCAACCCAAGAGATTGAATGCAGCTCAACAATGATGCATAGGGATAGTTTCCAGTCTCATCCTTGATTAGATCAAGGGTCCTCAACACTGTGACATGTCTTTGCTTCAAATCAGCATTTTGATTTAATCCTTGGCTATGCATTAATCTTGAAACAATATGTGTTGAAATTTCATTCATACCTTGTATCAACTGATATGTGGGAACCTCTTGACAAAACACAAGAGTTCCTCCACCTGGATCAATGATGCCTCCAACTACTGGCAAGAATGATGGTCTCCTTTCTTCGAGCATACCAGCGCTGGTATCTTCCTTCTCCTCCTCATGCATCTCTTGATTCATGCATGGGACTCCAAATGTTAAGAGCTCAAGACTACCTTGCAAAGATGTAGGTGCCTCTTCTCTAGATGCAAGAAACTTAGCAGAAGATGGTGAAAATGGAGATCTCTTGCCCAAAGTGACAATATTGACATTCCCCTTTGTTTCCTTGTGAGATGTCTCTTTGTAGCTCATCCTTTTCCTCTCCTCCTCAAACTCCTTGAGATTTTATTCAATACTCTTCAATGTTTTAAAAAGAAGCAATGAGATCTCTTCCTTAGTCATTCTCCCTACTTTGTGATGAAAAGAAGTGTATAGTTCTTCCTTTTCATCTTGAAACCCTTTAGGAGTTTCTTTTCATCTCTTTTCTTCATTACTATACCTCTCACCTTATTCAAAGAAAGTGGGAATAATGGATCGATGAGGAGATATATGATTCTCTGGTCTTCTATTTTGCTAATAGGAAGTGCTGGGGCTTCCTTATTTTTCTTGAAACCTCATGCATATTTCACTGCAGCTTTCTTCTTCTTGAAACCCTCTAGGAGTCTCGGTGCATCTTCTTTCTCTCTTCTGATTTACCTCTTTGGAGAGGCTCTTCTTAGATCTGAAAAATGATGAGAGTAAACTCATCCTCTCCATCATTATGATCTCTATTTCTTCTCTTCACTTCTTTAATATCTTGATCTCATAGGCTGGGCCAGAGATCATGCTCTGATACCACTGTAATGTTCCATATTGGGAACAGCTCATGAATCATACACTAAAATATGCATTTTCAGAAAAATATGCTTTGGAATAGGAAAATTACTCTTGTATCCTTTAGATAAGACAATATAAAATCTAAATCCAAGATCTGAGCTGAAACAAATAAGACTAGGTGGGTTAAACAAATATCCCACACCTAGTTATCTTCAAGAAATTGCCCAATGAGGGTTGCAGCAAGGGAAAACGGCCTGCTAAAAGTGAAGAGAGTTACAAATACATAAAATATGCTGATAGACACTCATACATAAATTATAAACACAACAGAAAGAAATATGTTCAATCCCTTCATCCAATAGTGGGGAAAAGTGAGGATTTATGGCCCAAAATGGATGTATTCAGAAATATACGTAAAATTAAGGGAAATGGTGGGATTTTGTTTTATATTAGGTCATGAGGGACCTATGCTCCGAATTGCAGCTCAAAAAATCATTCTAGCTATGTTAAACAGTTCCCGCATCCCCAGATATGCTTAAAAATGTTGATTTCCCATAACTTTAAGTATGCAGAAAATGGCTGAAGCATGCAGAGCGTAATTTATAAAGAAAAAATATGTCTAAAACATCATATGTGAAGTTTATTATAACAGATAATGAAGAAAAATAGATATTCAGCTCCTTTTATACATCAAATAGATCTCCCGGTAAGGGGATTTTATTAAAGAACAAATACAAGTACCAGATCTACAGAATATGGATTTGAAAAATGCAGAATCACTGAAAATTTAAGTATATGAGCTGAAATGTACAAAATTACAGAATAGGGCTGAAATTCAAACTTTTCGAAAGAAGGGATGGCCCTTCCTCAAGGAAATGAGCACCAAACTAGGGTAGAAACCGTACTGCAGCAATGCACTAGACAAATAACACAGTTTCTGAAGTATACTGCGCAGATGATGTTGGAAGGTCCTTTGGCTTGATGCCAAGATCTGAATATAAAGCTCAAGGCTTCCTCACTAATGTTCCAGAGAAAGGAATGCTCCCTTTTCTGCAAAACTAGATTTGGAAGTGGTGTTGAAAACCTCTCACTGCAACACCCAACAACACAGTATTATTTTGCTGCAGAAATAAGGCTATCTTGATGGAGGGTGCTTGGCCTCAAGCCTAGATGTGATGAATTTCAGAAAATACTCCTTCAAGAGCTCCTCCATGAAGAAGGAGGAATTCCTAAATAATAAATTCCTCTCTCTAGCTAAACAGCCAGAGATTTTGAGTTGCCTAAGCAATCTCAAAATAAAATTATCTTCAACTACATTTCCTTTTGGCCTTCCTCTTCATTTTATAACATTAGGGATTATAAAACCATAAACCACCTCCAATTAGTTAACCCTTTTCACATGAAGGGTCTCCATCTAAAACTGCATTGATCAATAAGGAGGTTCAATGCATCTAGACACTGCTGTGATTTGGTCCTGTTGACCTAGTCAACCTTCTTCATTCCTTTTCACACCTAAGTGTATTTTATTGAAATGGCCTAGATTTGTCCATGTTCACATTGGGAATTGATTTATTTTTCTGATTAGGAGTTTTAGAGTTCCTCCTTTACACTTTTATTCATGAGTTAATAAAACTGAAATTAAAATGCAATATTCCCATTAGCTGCAAAAATTGGGAATATTACAAAAATAGCAGAAAAGGACTTGCGCTATGAAAACAACATAGTTTCGTAGCACTTTTCTTAGCACAGTATTTTAACTCATTTACCTTCAAAATTTTGGTTTCTTTCCTCCAGGGTTATTTTCATATTCACTTGACACAACTTCCCTAGCAATTTCAGGTCAAAATACATACATATGCCTTCCAAAAAATTATAAGAAAGGGTGAAAAAAACTGCTACAATAGCTTCGTATCGCATTTCACCCTTTTTGCACTGTTTGCGTTATAAAATTGCTGAGTGAGCAGTTTTGACTATATTTTTTCAAAATTTGAAAAAAAAATATGCCAAAACTCCAGAATACCACTGGTTTCATCAAAACAAACAGCCATATGAACTAAAAAGACAATTTTCATGAGATTTATTCTTCATTTTCCTTTCGATTTAGTCTTTCACTTTTTTAATAATTTTTCATTCTGAACCTTTGTTTTTTAGTTCATCCTGAGTCAGTTTCAGCTGTAGCTCCAAATCCTCCACTTGGTTTCTTAGACTTCTATTACTGGCTCTTAAGTGAGTATTGATCACTCTGACAAATTTTGCTTCCTTGATGGTTGGAACTGTCCATGTAAAAATTTGTTTTGTACTGCTTGGAATCTCAAACCTAGAACTAGTTTGACCTTCCCAAAGTGCCTTCACTCTTTTAAATTCTTTTTTTTCAATGATGTGCTTTATGGACCTGTTTTTCATCATTGCAATCTCTTGGTTTGCTAGCTTCAATCTCTCCTCAAGATGTTGACACTCTGTCATGTGTCCTTTTCCCTTCATTGTCTTGCTAGCTGCATGCTCCACTAGTGGTGATGAGAGATCAACCACCTCTTTAGGTACTATCGTTGTTTCAACAGTTTCTTGGACCTCCTTGTTGCCTTCCTTGAGCTTCTTAGCGCGCCTAGTTAAAGGCTTCCTGGCTTGAAAGATAAAGACTGCACTCTCACCTTCAAATTTAAGTTTCTTTGTTGACTTAATCCTTTTCTGTTTGTGTTCATCTACTCCAATGAAATCAACTTGCACAATGGGTGATTCCACTATATCAATTGCATGAAGGATGTCATATAAATTTCCTTCTATCACTGGCCTATCCTCTATATCTGAAACAACTATTTTTCCCTTTGATGCCACTGCTTGGCTTATTGTTGCTATAGGGTAAAATGCTTGGGTTGTTGGTTATCGTATATCCCTCTCAGGGTTTTCCGATGCCCGAGGCAGACAATAAGATTAGTTGTACAATTCACAAAGACGGCATATACATGTTCATATTAACTTAAAACCACTTGATGGAAAAATATAGAAGATTACCTCTTTAATGATCTTGGAGTCCTTTGGAGAGCACTAGGTAGCGAAGAAGCGTTTCTCCTTCACCAGCTCCAAATCTACATCCTGCAATCAATTAAAGCACCCATGTAATTTCTAAAATAACATACATTTCCTATCAATTAAGCCAATATATAATAAACATTTAAACTGTGCACATCTAAGCCATTCATCTCATGCTATATAAGTGATAAAATATAAATGAAAATATCAACGCATAGAATGGACAAAACATATATAGTTATATTGATTTATAAAAAAGTAGGATTACAACCGTCGGTTGCACCAAGCCCTCATCAGCCTTCCAATCTCTCTATCTCTCAAAGTGGTGATGTCTTAATTAACAAGTCCTCAATGAACCTCTTTGACCTTTGACCTTGACACTACAACAATGATCTCTACTTCACAAGTATTCGAAAACTTGACAATCCTTCAACCTTGAACCAAGAACCTTCAAATCCATTTTATAGGAGATGGAGAGAGCAATCATTGACCTTCTCTTTCCACCAATTCTGAATAGAAAAAACCAAGATGTTTCCCCAACCTCCATGATTTTTCCTTATTTGAGATTTTAGTTGTTTATGGAAATGCCCAATAAGAGATTAGCGCTTTGCAGTTTCCTTTTTGTACTGACTCTCTTGTGAGAAAAATCTGGAGATTCAAATCATTCTCTGCGGGTTTTTCCCGTTTCAAACTTAAAACACGGGTAACGCTGCCCTCTAGTGTAAACAGAGCGTTTCCATAGCCATTAACGCGGCCTATTTATTGATCAGCTGCGTTATAATGCTCTTGTGTTGTTATAGAGAGGCGTTACCTTGGCAGAAATAGGTTTAATTTAGGTCTTTGTATTCCTTCCATTTTTGTCTTCTCCTCTGAGTTGATGAGGAGGTATTTTGACCTGTAATAGATGCCCCCTAAAGTGTGAGATCAGAGATGAAGATGATGGCCGAAATACTTTACAATGTGTGTAGTAGAGATAAAGAGATTGAAAGACTGAGGAAAACCTGAAACAACAACATATGTCAGAAAATATAGTATTTGCCTTGAGTCAGGCATTCCCATGCTTAGTAGCTTAAACAACATGATTTTTCTAGAATAGAGATATGAAGAATCTATCCACCAATAAGCACAATGTGGAAGTGTCTGTCATAACAGGATCATGCTGAAGACGCTGTCTCCATAAACAATATCGCAACTTGGGGGAGGGAACACAACTTTAATGATGTAACCTTTGCCCCAAGGTCTTGACTGCCGATTCACTTAAACTGCATATTTATCAACATGTGAATGAAGGATATGTCATCGAACATGTGATAAATCATCTGATTACCAATCGATAATGAAAACTGTTAACAGACGTGAAGGTGGCCACCGATAATGATGATGTTCCCTAAGATGCACAGTGCAATCTAGCGAGTGTGAATAAAATGAGTTGAAGTCGAACACTCATAGAATCATTCAACCAGGAGCCAATGATGAAGACTCCTAATCAAACACAAGACTACCTGCCACTGATGTCTGCAAGTATCCGGGTACTGATGGGTTTCTGGATCAACTTCCTAGATAAGATGTTGAAGTCGATAGGAAGAGATATGTTGAAAGGTAGGCACTGAGGCATCCTACATCATTCAACACGAAATGGAAACCAACTAATTTTGTTTATGGTTGAGATAATGAAGAGTGAATGGGATGTCGAACGACAAATAATTTTTGGCATAATGAGCGGTTTGGTTGATAACAGGAGCAATAGATAGCGAGATCTGCTTGAACAATAGAAGGCACTGTAATAGGGTACTAGGTAGCTGAGGCTTAATGAACACCAAAGAGTGTGTTAGGATTTTACCAGTGCAGGGACACTGGGAGATGAAGGCTAATACTCATAGATGGTAGGGTTCGGCTAACTGCGAAAGAGTTTTCTGGGAAGTGCCATGTTCAAGAATTTTGCTGCCAAATCGACCTTTCTGAAATGTAATAGAGGTAGTATCCATTTTGTCCAAATTTTTCCCAGTCTGATTAAGTTTAGTGAGTCCAAACGAGTAAACTCAGTGAATTTTTCATGTTTAGAGAGTCTGAAAAATATCATAAAAGACAACTCAGTTCCCCGTCTGATTAGGTTTAATGAGTCTAGATGGGTAAACTCGGTGAATTTTTCATGTTTCGAGAGTCTGAAAAATATCGTAAAAGACGACTCCATTGGGGTACCTTTGTCATGTCTTGTTAACTGTAGAAATTCGCTGAATAATGATTAATTATCCACCGAGACTATCCTGATCACATACAATTCGAATTTATATGCAACACATAATCTCTTCCACTCAGATCATCAAACATGCGGAAATAAAATCAAGTGATAACACATCAAATCATCATACACATTAACACAGTATGTATGGGGAAAGCTTATAGCTTAAAACCCCACAGCTATTGTTTATATTATAATGGAGAAATCATATAACAAACTCAGTACAATACTCCTCACAAGTACTCAGTACTTTCTCATAAAGTTACACACAATCTAGCTCAGTTTTGAACAGGTTACTGGTTCAAAACTCACCGCCAATTGCCTTACCTCTATTGCGCAATCCAGGCCTGTCTATATAGAGATCCAAGGTTCGAATCTCCTTGGCTTGACAACGCAATCATCATGGACAAATCCTCCAAGTGTGGTGCAAATCTCATGCACAACTGATGTCGCCACTGATAGCTAACTCCACCCTTTCATCTACCTCTTTCACTGGTCTCCACCGAACTGATCATGCACTGTAGTGAACTGATGTGTTCTTGAGTTGAATAATGAGTTACTAATTAATGAATTAAATAATATTTAATTCACTCCACTCATAACTAGTTGATTAGCTAGTTAAACTAATCTCAACCAATTCAACTAAAATAAACAGAACACAACTCCACTAGCTGTCTCATTAACTCCACCAAACTTCTGCCACTGAAGTCCTAACTGAAGTCAACCATGCATGATGCCATCAAACCCTAGGAATAACGTAATTCCTCTGTCAGATGCATGAGCCACTTCCAAGGCTCGAACTGAAGTGCTCCAAGAGAGTAAACTGAAGTTTATAGTCCAAATATTATTAAGGGTAAATAATATTTGACTTCCCTATTTTAAGGAGAGGCAATCTAAAAATAGACTTCGACCTATAGGTCCAAAAAAATAGAGTCCCATATATTTTTACCAACATGACCAATACTCCAAGAATAACATACTGCAATCCCCGGACCATGCTCCATATGTCTAAAAATAGACATAGTCTAAAAATAGACTTTGCGCCAGAATTTGCCTGCGGGTCCACTTAGTGAAGGCGACTTCATTTCACTAAGCTCCATCATCTTGCTGCATTTTCAACACTCCCTCTCAGCAAGATATGGATTATATGCAACCCCTATCCTGCCTCTGTGGAATTCGAACTTGCTCTTGGTGAGCGCCTTCGTCAGGATGTCGGCATCCTGATCCTCCGTGGGAACATATGAAAGCATCATGATTCTCCGCTGAACACAATCTCTGATATGATGGTACCTGATGTCGATGTGTTTGGACCTATCATGAAATACTGGATTAGCCGAGAGTTTAATGCAACTCTGGTTATCACAATAGATCACTGTAGGCTCCAAATGCAACCTGAACAATCCTGCGAGGATCTTCCTCATCCAAATAGCCTCGCATGCAGCCAAGCTAGCTGCCATGTACTCGGCCTTTGCTGAACTAAGTGCCACGGATATCTGCTTCCTGCTGTACTAGGAAACTGCTGTCGACCCAATGCTGAAAACTCCTCCAGATGTGCTCTTCCGGTCCGTTGGACTCCCTGCCCAATCTGCATCAGTGAAGCCAGAAAGCTTCGCTCCATCCTCCTGTCTGTACCATAGACCATATCCCGATGTGCCTATAATATAGCGCAATACATGCTTGCCTGCCTTCCAAAAGAGCTTGGTAGGCTTAACCATAGCTTGCGAAAGCTGGTTAACTGCATAGCATATATCGGGTCGTGTATTGACCAGATACATAAGCGACCCCACCAACTGTCGATAGATAGTGGTATCCACTACCTCCGCTGAAGTAGCATCCTCCTTCCTCCAACCACCAGGAAGAGGAGTGTCAACAGGCTTGCAGCCTTGCATGTTGAACCTCTCCAGAATCTCCCGGGCATACTTGCCCCGAGAAACAAACAGTCCTCCGCTGCGCTGCCAAATCTCCAATCCCAGGAAATAATGAAGGATGCCCAAGTCCTTCATCTCAAACTCTCGTGCAAGATCCTCCTTGCATGAAAGTATCAACTGCTCATCGCCAGTCAAAATCAGATCATCTACATACAGTACGATGATCAACAGCTTCCCCTCCACCAAAATCTAGTACAGGTTTGGATCCGCCTCACTCTTGGAGAATCCAAGCCCGGTGAAGTAGCTGTCTATCCGAGTGTACCAGGCACGAGGTGCTTGCTTCAGCCCGTACAATGCTCTCTTGAGTCGGCACACATGCGACTCACTGCTGAAGATCTCAAAACGTTTAGGCAACTCTATGTACACTTCCTCCTCAATAACTCCGTTGAGGAACGCAGTCTTCACATCCATCTGATGAATGTGCCACCCCATCTGCGCTGAGAGAGCAAGGATCGTCCGTATGGAAGAGTACCTTGCGACAGGTGCAAAGGTCTCCTCATAATCGATCCCCTCGATCTGTGAGAAGCCACGGCGACAAATCTCGCCTTGTACTTCTCCACACTCCCGTCAGCCGCCTGCTTCACTTTGTAGATCCATCGCGAACCCACCACTGATTTCCCCTCCGGTCTTGGGACAATCTCCCATGCACTGTTCCTGACGATCGAATCATATTCTTCGATCATGGAATCAACCCATGCGGGTTCCTCCACAGCTTCCTCAAAAGAGGATGGCTCCATCACAACACATTGACTCACAAGAGCCATGTATCCAGTGTACCGATCCGGTGACTGCCTCTGTCTGTGCTGTGCTGTAGGTGGTCCTACAACCTTCTCTGCATCTCGAGCCAGTCGCTCAGCTTCTGTAGTGCGCATGCGCCCTCTGATGGTTGGCGCTGCATGGGTGGTCTCTTCCACCTCCTGAACTTCCTCTTGTGGTTGATCCACATCCGGAAGCTCCTCCTTAGGAACTAACAACTCCTCATCTGCATGCAAGTGTAGCTCCCTCTCAAGCGAACACTGCATGGCTTTCTCCTCCTGAAATTTTATATCCCGTCGCACAATAGTCTTTCGACTGTCTGACAAATATACCCGGTAGTTGTGAGGTGTATCAGTGTACCCCAAAAATATTCCAACCTCAGCAGTTGGATCCAGCTTCCTTCTCACATCCTTCGTCACATGCATGTAGACAGGAGAACCAAAAATTCGCAAATGGGAAATATCAGGCCTCTTGCCAGAATAAGCCTCCTCCGGTGTACTCATGCCAAGAACCTTGTGAGGACAACGGTTCTGCACATACACTGTTGTATTGCATGCCTCAGCCCACAAGTGAAGGGGTAGGCCCCGATCATGCAACATCGCCCGTGCAGCACCCACGATCGTTCTGTTCTTCCGCTCAGCCACCCCGTTCTGCTGTGGGTTATGGGGTGCGATGAGCTCTCTCCGAATCCCTTCTGCGCTGCAGAACTCCTTGAATTCAGGCGAGATGAATTCACCACCGTTATCACTCCTTAGAGCAATCACCTTCTTCCCCGACTCCTTCTCGACCAGTGCTTTAAACTCACAGAACTTCGTGAATGTATCGCTCTTCTTCTGCATGAAGAAGATCCATCACTTTCGAGAGAAATCATCAACAAAGATCACATAATACCTGTGCTTTGCTGTCGAAGCAACTGAGAAAGGACCACACACGTCTGTGTGAACTCTCTCAAGGATCGTCGTGGCGCGACTATCCTTCTCGTGAAAGGTGGCTTTCACATACTTCCCTAAAGCACACCCCTTGCACTGATCTGACTGCGCAAGAGTGCCCTTAGGAAGCCCAGTAGAAATCTGCTGCAGAATCTTCAAAGCTCCATGGTGAAGGTGGCCCAATCTCCTGTGCCACAGTTCGCCCTCATCATCCCAGCTCACCACTTCTCCCGCTTTGCATGCCATAGCTACGCAGCCATCTACCTGCAACTGATAAAGGTTCTTCGTTCGAACCCCTATCTTCTGGGTGATCCAGGTGGATATTGGTGGTCACCCGCCTATTCCACTTGGGGCTCCACCATTTTCTATTTCAGTTTTTCAGTTTCGGCACAGTTTACTATTTTTAGCAGTTTTTCGGGTCCTAAACTTCCGGAGCCGTTTTGAGGCCCTAAACGACGTTTTTTGGGAAAACGGAGAGCAACATGGGTCCATGGACTGATGTTGCTCATTCCAAATTTTTATTCCTCGGATAGATCTTTCTAACGAGGTATGGTACGCGTCAAACGAAGATTGTATGCCAAAGTTACGCCCCTGGGAATTTGAAACACCAATTTACCCAAACGGGGCCCATAGTTTTGGCGCTTCATCTCCTAGGGTTAGGGTTTTGGCTGTTTCAGATTTCCCATTGTTTCTAAATGATAAATAGGCCCTCGAGCCTCATTGTAACTCAGTTCAGAGGCCTATAACCACCACATCTCTTCTCAGAGATAGCTACCAGCGCCCTAGCTAGTTTTATTTCCATTCTGTCTGTAAGCAAATTTCAGTTCTTTGATATTAATGAAATGAAGTGTTATTTCCGCTGCATCTCTATATTTATGTTTATATGTTTATTCTGTTGCGTTCCTGCATAAATCCGGATCAGTGGTATCAGAGCGGTCTGCTTTTTCTCGATCCTTCTTTGCATGTCCCCAACGAGGTCGGGGTATAAGGAGCTAGGGCTTGATCTGGTGGAACCTTTGCAAGATCAACCTCGCAAACCTCGACGAACGCCCATGGGGGACGAAAAGAAAGATGAGGGAGCAGGAGATCCTATCAAAATATTGCTCGAGGAGGCCCTCGAAAAACAAAGGAACGCGATGATGGATAACTTTGCTCAGATCCTTCAACGGCTACCCACCGACGGCGCATCTGCATCCAGCAGCCACTCTGGAGGAGTTGGGATCCCTATTGTTATGGGATTGGCCCTATCAACAAGGAAGGTTCCATAGAAGGTGGCAAAACTACTTCCCTTCCATAGAACTCCCGCAGCCAAACCTCCCAACTCAAGATAGGCAATGGTTGTGAGTTTGTTTGAACTCAACTTCCGCCATCCATATTTAAAAAACAGTCCCTAAAATGGGTGGCGCGGTTGCTGCTCCATGACAGAGCGCCAAGTGGCGCGACCTCTTTACAGGATTTCCCTGATTGGCGCGAGCACTGAACTGTCTACCCGCGCCAATGCAAAAAGAGCTGTTTTTCATGGATTTTGCAAGGAGATGTCTCAAGGGGAAATGAAGCTCATACTCGGAGGGATGCAATGATGATGTTTTCAGTGCATGACAGTGTTCACAGGTCACATTATGGGTCCTCCATTGTGCGGGACGGGGAATGGTAGGGACGGTGACAAATTACTGTGTAACAGATGCCCCCTAAAGCATGAGGCCCGAGAGAGAGAGGGGTGAAATGCTTTACGAGAACATGTCCAACTGAAAGCCCGCCGTCGGAAAACCTGCACAGAAAGATACAACTGATATCTCAAGTACATGATGTATATCTATGGTATGGACGCAGCCATCCGAACAGAGTATGCCATAATCCGGATCCAGGGTATGGGCGCAGCCATCCAACTAAGATCAAACAAATAGACTCAGGTATGGTCGCAGCCATCCAATCAGTGAGTCATGTACATAATGATAATAACCCACAATCGCAGCCTGGATTACAACAGACACAATCCAGGGTCTTGCGCTCCATCTCGACCCAAACAAGTACAAGTTCGAGCATGTGAATATGTGAGCTGATGTCGAACATGAAAGAACATCGTCTGATTACCAGCCAATGATGAAAGCTGTTAACAGACGCGAGAGAAACCACCAATAATGACAATGGTCCTCAAGGTACTACAGGTACAGTCTACGGCGTGTGAATAAATGAGTTGACGTCGAACACCCGCAGAATCATTCGATCGGAAGTCAATGATGTAAACTTCACGTCGAATGCGACGAACCTGCCATTGAGGCATGCAGGCTCCAAGGTACCATCAGGAGTCTCTAGACCAACTTCCTGGATAATGAGTTGAAGTCGACGGGAAGTGACCTTGATCGAAGGTGGGCCATAATGATTCCCACATCATCGACACGAGACAGAGGAACATAATGTTTTGTTGTGAATTAAGACCATATGAGAAACAGAGGAAGGTTGATATTTGCAGAGGCCAACTTCTCTTGAACATATGAACGGCACGACAATGGACTTGGCAGTATTTGACATCAACGGATCAAAGGTCATGGCGACGAGGCGGTGAACAGATGAGAGGTCAAAAGAGATTACCCAAACCCATGGAAGCAAAGTGAAGCAGCGAGATGAGATGTCCCCAACCCGACACGAATGCAGACAAGCGCCATGTTCAAGAGCGACATACTGCCGACGACAACGACGATGGTTCCATTTTCCCCCCACCATTTCTGGTGAGTACCCCAATTATTTTTGATAACAAGCTTGAAGGGGATAGCATATGCTTGTGATATAAGTCCGCCCTTCGGGCGAATCCATCCTAGTGCATTTAACGAGTCCTAGGAAGGAGAAACTCGGAGAAACGTCATTTCGACGGAATCCAATGTCATCAGGGTTTAACGAGTCTGACAAAGGAAGAACTCGGCGTCTTTTCATGTTTAGAGAGTTTGAAAAGACAGCTGAAAAGAAAACTCCACAGGTCCCTTTTCGTAAATAGTTCCCCAGATCCGAAAAGGTAGAAAACAATGTCCGGGAAAACCTCCTAGTCGCGATAGGCTAGGGTATTCCTTTTTCGTAATCGATCCAGCCCAGCCCGAAAAAGGGTTAAACTTATATTGGGTGAATGTCGATTCGTGTCCATTTTAACGAGATCGAAACGACAAGGGCCTCGGCAATCTTTTCATGTTTAGAGAGTCAGAAAAGAGCTGAAAGATGACTCCTCCTGGAGGAACGAGTGGTATAAAGGGTAGCAACTGGTTTCGGTAATGGTGGAACTACTCTGAACAAATAAAGGTCGAGAGGCTGGCTAACAAGACCACTCATAGCAGCGGTTCCTCGGGAACGGGTAAAACAACCAAGTGAAGGCATATGATCGGCCAAGCAGATAGTGACAATGGAGTGAGAAAACCAAGGCTCATCTGGAAAAAATAGGCTGACAAAATGACAATCACAAGAGGTAAAATGGGCAAGGTTTCATTTTTACACAAGCTTGAAATCAGGAAACTTTGCTTGAAGTTGGTTTCATTTTTACACAAGCTTGAAACAAAGATAAACTATGCTTGAAACCGGTTTCATTTTTACACAAGCTTGAAACGGAAACAAACTATGCTTGAAAAAGTAAGCATGCCCCCGGCATGGTGACTCAATTCGAGGTACATGCCCCCCAAGCTTCAGTCCATATGAAAGACAGATGGAGTGAAGGTTCAATTTATGAGATCTAAGAAAGACTCGACTAGGATTTTACGAGAACTCAACAAAGACTCGAATTGAACGGGAACGTGTTTCATTATTTTAACGAGGTTGACACATTAAAAGAACTATCCTCAGGACACCTTGTTTCATGGTTTAAGGAGCTTGACACAAGACAAGGAACTCTGCTCCGACAACCTTGTTTCATTTTTTAAGGAGCTTGACACAAGACAAGGAACTTTGCTCCGACGACCTTGTTTCATTTTTTAAGGAGCTTGACACAAGACAAGGAACTCTGCTCCGACAACCTTGTTTCATTTTTTAAGGAGCTTGACACAAGAAAATGAACTGTGCTCCGACAAACCTCATCATAATGAACAAGAAGTCATCGCTTCCAAGAGTTCCACTCCCGATGGAAGAAAAACATCCTGGAAGTCAGGACCCAATGCCCCCAGCACATTATGCACAACGGCATCATCACTGAGCACAGGCACGGGGTAAGTGGCCACATAGTTGACCTGCGGTGGAGCAGATACAACGGGTGGATAAAAACCCGGAGGGGGTGATGGTGGACCAGTTGCCACATTAGGACCAAAGAACGAAAGCTGATCAATGGTCACAATCCTTCCTTCATGCGGAAAACAGACCACACGAAAGAGGGAGGAGATGAGCGCTCCCATGGCATAGGTGTAATCGCGCCCCAGGAGCAGATTGAAATCCAAGGGGCCTGGAACGACCATCACGTCCATATGGACGGTTTTACCTCCCAAAGTAATCGGTAACCTTGGAAGGATCCCCAACGGTTGACTCGTTCTTCTATTGAATGTCAACAGATTCTGCGTAACGGGCGCAAGCGGCGGCGAACCGAAAGCTTGCCAGGTAGTTGATGACAGAATACTAACAGAGGCACCTTCGTCTATAATGGTGCTAGGTACAACCAGACCAAGAGCCTGTACTGTGATCTCGAAAGGCACATAAGACGGAAGGCGAAATCCTGCAAATCGATTCCAGTCAAAGGAGGCGACCAAACTACTCGGAGGGGCTACCATCGAGATGCGAAGGTCTTCCCCTGATGTTACGGAAGCAGAAGCCTCCCCCATGACCTCCATCTCGAAGGCGGGAGGAATATCCTCCGTAGCCTCCATCATGGGAGGCGGAGGAGGAGCTTCTTGAAACACAGGGACAGGAGAATCTTTCTCCAAGTCTGAAGAATCTGAAGAAATCAGAAGGACATGAGGGGTGTGAGATCCACTCTCGACAGAAAAGACCTGGTGTACCGCGGACGGGGCCAGTTCAACCGATCCAACGACCAATGGTTGGTCGGGGACGGATCCGTGAATTTGAATTTCTGGGGGAGTGGGATCGACCAAGGATGACTCTTGACCAATCACAGGATCAGCTGGCAGAGAACTCAAAGAAAACCGATTATAACCAGGTGGAAGGCGTGGTGTAGAATCGACTGGGTTGTCCAAGACTTGCCTGGCTTCATCCATATAAGGACAAAGGTGAACGGCATGGTGCCCATCACACAACTTACAGGGATTGGTGATCTTACCCTGCTTCTTAGAATTCTTATCAACAGCAGCTGAAAACGTGCCCCCAACATTCCTCTCGGAAGTCAAAGACAACGGCGGATGGCCATCGGACCATGCTTCGAGCACCTTGGGAATGCCAAGGCAGTCTCGAAGAAGATGGTCTCCCGTGCACAACATGCACGGGAACTTGACTTTCCGAGGAGGGTTGGAAGGACTATCGAGAGGAGATTCCTTAGGGACAGTAGCTGTACATTTAGCCTCTCGCTTATCGGACTTCTTCTTCTTAGTCTTCTTCTTCTTCTTCTTAGCCACCTGGTTACTTGAATCCAGACTTTCACCAGGCGAAGTAGAAGATGAGGACGCAGAAACAGGCGAAGAAGGGGAGAGGTCCACCTTGGAATCAACATGATGTTGTTCCGTCGGAGGAACTGATTGAACAGTAGTGGAGACATCCGGAACTACAGAGGTTGAGAACAACCAAACAGGCAACCCAACAGTTAACCCAGGAAGGGACAACGTCGCCATGTAAGGAGCACCAACATTTCCAAAAGGAGGAAAATGACCAGGATTCCCTTCTGAGGGGATTCCTTGGTTGGTGAACTCCGAAAAAGTTGCCATCAAACTCAAAACCACACACGGGCTGGAAACGAGTTAAGACACACGATCAAACGGTCAACAAGCAATGTCTAAACGGGTGTGTAATCGTGGGCGATTAATTTTACCACATTGGAAAATAAACGAATTCTACCGTTTCATGTTTTAAGAGTCGAGAAACGATAAAAAGATGACTCTATCTCTTTCAGAGTTGATACAAGCGTGAAAGGACAAGCGCTTGGCGGTCTTTTCAAGTTTAGGGAGTCAGAAAAGACCAAATGACTGCTCAGGAAAAACTAGGCACAAAGGGTGTACCAAATATCCGTGAACTGCAATATACACCTTGGTTTCAATAATGAAAGAGAAATCGACCAAGGACTTTCCGTACGTGCAGGTAGTCTCCCCGAATGCTGTGTTCGGTGTATCACGGGTATAGGGCGGCAGACTCGGCTTCCTGTGGATAAAGGATTGAAAACCTAGAGGGGTCTCCCTTTATATACGCGACGGTGCGGGGAGCGCAAGTCCGTACTAGCGCTGTCTAAAGCCAACAGGCGAACGACAGCTGCTAGGTTTAACGACGCCGGAACACGTCTCTAGCCTAGACCTTCTAAATATGTTGCGTTAAGTTCCAATGTTGCCTTAGGTTAATTGAATGAATTTTACATTTGATCTTCAATTAAGTTTCAATTTCCAGGCCCTATCGTATGTAGTGTCTCCTAAATGCAAGCTATATGCCACGGTGCAACATTTCGTTCGATGAAAACTAGTTAAATGAGAGTTGAGAGCTTTTATGCAAACGAAATGGACGGAATACAAACAAGAGTGTCTCTAATGCAACTAATGAAATTGCACACTTTTCATTCAAACACTAATCACTAGCAATATGGAAAAGATCACAATTTGCACTAATTTAATCAAAAGCAAAAGAGATTATATATTTTTTTTTTTGATTTTCAATGTTTAATGGCTAATGTGCACTGAAAACAAAAGGAACAATTTGAGAAATGATATCTAAGAGAGCGAAGCAAACAACATTCACTCAACGAAGCAAGCAACCAAATCTCTAAATCGACCCAAAGTCCCTCAAAGCAAAGAAAGACTTGAAAACTTCCGATGGACCGTGTGATCTAGGTCCAAAGCAAGACAAACGAATTCTGAATGAAGGAATGAACAATCACTCAAAAGACGCAGCAAAACAATCAAAGACTGTTAAGAGAGCGTGGAGAATCAATCAACAAGTCGACAGGACAATCAAGACACCAAAACTCCCAAGGAGGGCTCGATTCACTATGCCACTAGATGCCCTAGGGCTCAAATCGTGAAATCGATAGACAAAGGCAAACAACCAAAGGATAGCGGTGAATTCCGGTCAAACAAGACTCCAACACACTCAGACAATCAGGAAATCAAGAAGAAAAGTACTGGTCAAGCTCAGAAAGCCAAAAAATGAAGAAACTCAAAAAAGTCACAGGGGTGGCGCGACTGTGGCCTTGAAACTAGCGCCAGAGGCCGATTGGCGCGAGACAGACAAATGCAACAAGCGCCAAGTGGCGTGACTGTCGGGTTAAAACCCGCGCCAATCGAGTTCTTCAATAAAAATTAAAAAACAAGCTAATCTGAAAGCAGACCAATACAAGCTAAGCAAACCAAGAAGCTAAAATAGTGAAAGAATCCAACCCAGAAGGTTCATCAAGCAAGGAGAAACAATCAAAGCGAACCAATCATAAACGGGACAAGGAAAACCGGACGTTCCCCAGTGGAGTCGCCAATTTGTTGAGGAGGTAAATCCCCTCTGCGGACAGAGGCGATCCCTACTAGCCCAGCAGGGGTCTAGCAACAAACAAACAATGCTATGACACAAGCTCCTAGTTACGAATGAAAGACTTGGGATAAGAGCCTACCTGGATTCCAACGCTAGATCTGAAGAAGAGATGTCCCCGTCCTTCAGCCCTGGCAGATCACAATCCTTCCACGATCTCCGTGGATGAACACCTGCACACAGAAGAAACGAACAGATACATGCATAGGAACCAGCATACGTAACTAAACATCGGTCAGAAAAGATATTACTGGCATTAACATGATGGAAAAAGGAGTGGAACCATAATCATAGTCATCTATTAAAATGATAAACGAATAGAAGTTACAACCAAGTTCTGACGTCGCAGCTTCCTTCGAACGGGTCCCCGGTTGTCCACGTCTCGCAAAGCTCGCCAAGGAAAGGGAAACCTCTCCAGAGTCTCGTAACAATGGTCTCCTCGCTTTAATGGGCCTTAAGGGAAAGAAGGGATTCTTTACGCTTTAAGACTAGCTTGCCATGGGATTGAGCAGGCTTTTATAGATGGGGAAGGAGGGAGTTGGGATCCCTATTATTATGGGATTGGCCCTATCAACAAGGAAGGTTCCATGGGAGGTGGCAAAACCACTTCCCCTCCATAGAACTCCCGTAGCTGCAACTCCTCCCAACTCAAGATAGCAAGTGGTTGTGAGTTTGTTTGAACTCAACTTCCGCCATCCATATAAAAATCTCCCCAAATGGGTGGCGATTGGTGACCCTTTATGACAGAGCGCTCAAGTGGCGCGACTCTCTTACGTGATTTCCCGAGTGGCGCGAGCATCGAACCTGTCTACCCGCGCCAATGCAAAAGAGCCGTTTCGCGGATTTTGCAAGGAGATGTCTCAAGGGGAAATGAAGCTCATACCGTAGGATGCACGATGATGTTTTCGGGCAGGCGACGTTGTTCACAGGTCACGTTATGGGGTCCTCCATTGTGCGGGACTAGGAATGGAAAGGACGGGTGACAACATCAGGTAATGTATGCCCCTAAAGCATGAGGCCCGAGAGAGAGAGGGTGAAATGCTTTACGAGAACATGTCCAATCACGCCCGCCGTCGAAACTGCACGATTGCATACAACTGATATCTCAAGTACATGATGTATATATATGGTATGGACGCACCCATCCGAACAGAGTATGCTATAATCCGGATCCAGGGTATGGGCGCAGCCATCCAACTAAGATCAAACAAATAGACTCAGGTATGGTCGCAGCCATCCAATTATTGAGTCATGACAATAATCCACAATCGCAGCCTGGATTACAACAGACACAATCCAGGGTCTTGCGCTCCATCTCGACCCAAATAAGTACAAGTTCTAGCACGCGAATATGTGAGCCGATGTCGAACATGCAAGAACATCGCCTGATTACCAGCCAATGATGAAAGCCGTTAACAGACGCGAGAGGAACCACCAATAATGACAATGGTCCTCAAGGTACTACAGGTAAAATCCACGGCGTGTGAATAAATGAGCTGACGTCGAACACCCGCAGAATCATCCGATCGGAGGTCAATAATGAAAACCTCTCGTCGAATGCGACGAACCCGCCATTAAGGCATGCAGGCCCCAAGGTACCATCAGGAGTCTCTAGACCAACTTCCTGGATAATGAGTTGAAGTCGACAGGAAGTGATCTTGATCGAAGGTGGGCCATAATGATTCCCACATCATCGACACGAGACAGAGGAACATAATGTTTTGTTGTGAATTAGGATCATATGAGAAACAGAGGAAGGTCGATATTCGCAGAGGCCAACTTCTCTTGAACATATAAACGGCACGGCAATGGACTTGGCAGTATTTGACATCAACAGATCAAAGGTCATGGCGACGAGGCAGTGAACAGATGAGAGGTCAAAAGAGATTACCCAAACCCATGGAAGCAAAGTGAAGCAACGAGATGAGATGTCCCCAACCCGACACGAATGCAGATAAGTGCCATGTTCAAGAGCGACATACTGCCGACGACAACGACGATGGTTCCATTTTTCCCCCACCATTTCTGGCGAGTACCCCAATTATTTTTGATAACAAGCTTGAAGGGGATAGCATATGCTCGTGATATAAGTCCGCCCTTCGGGCGAATCCATCCTAGTGCATTTAACGAGTCCTAGGAAGGAGAAACTCGGAGAACGTCATTTCGACGGAATCCAATGTCATCAGGGTTTAACGAGTCTGACAAAGGAAGAACTCGGCGTCTTTTCATGTTTAGAGAGTTTGAAAAGACAGCGGAAAAGAAAACTCCACATGTCCCTTTTCGTAAATAGTTCCCCAGATCCGAAAAGGTAGAAAACAATATCCGGGAAAACCTCCTAGTCGCGATAGGCTAGGGTATTCCTTTTTCGTAATCAATCCATCCCGGCCCGAAAAAGGGTTAAACTTATACCGGGTGAATGTCGATTCATGTCCATTTTAACGAGATCGAAACGACAAGGGCCTCGGCGATCTTTTCATATTTAGAGAGTCAGAAAAGAGCTGAAAGATGACTCCTCCTGGAGGAACGAGTGGTATAAAGGGTAGCGACTGGTTCCGGTAATGGTGGAACTACTCTGAAAAAATAAAGGTCGAGAGGCTGGCTAACAAGACCACTCATCGCAGCGGTTCCTCAGGAACGTGTAAAATGACCAAGTGAAGGCATATGATCGGCCAAGCAGATAATGACGATGGATTGAGAAAACCAAGGTTCATCTGGCAAAAACAGGCTGATAAGATGACAATCACAAGAGATAAAATGGGCAAGGTTTCATTTTTACACAAGCTTGAAATCAGGAAACTCTACTTGAAGTTGGTTTCATTTTTACACAAGCTTGAAACAAAGATAAACTATGCTTGAAACCGGTTTCATTTTTACACAAGCTTGAAACGGAAACAAACTATGCTTGAAATAGTAAGCATGCCCCCAGCATGGTGACTCAATTCGAGGTACATGCCCCCAAGCTTCAATCCATATGAAAGGCAGATGGAGTGAAGGTTCAAATTACGAGATCAAGAGGAAGACTCGACTGGGATTTTACGAGAACTTATCAAAGACTCGAATTGAACGGGAACGTGTTTCATTATTTTAACGAGGTTGACACATTAAAAGAACTATCCTCAGACACCCTTGTTTCATTTTTTAAGGAGCTTGACACAAGACAAGGAACTCTGCTCCGACAACCTTGTTTCATTTTTTAAGGAGCTTGACACAAGACAAGGAACTCTGCTTCGACAACCTTGTTTCATTTTTTAAGGAGTTTGACACAAGACAAGGAACTTTGCTCCGACGACCTGGTTTCATTTTTTAAAGAGCTTGACCCAAGGAGGAAACCGTGCTCTAACCGACTTACATCAAAATGAACAAGAAGGCGGTGCTTCCAAGAGTTCCACTCCTGATGGAAGGGAAACATCCTGGAAGTCAGGACCCAATAGTTTCATTTTTTAAAGAGCTTGACCCAGGGAGGAAACCATGCTCTAACCGACTTACATCAAAATGGACAAGAAGGCGGTGCTTCCAAGAGTTCCACTCCTGATGGAAGGGAAACATCCTGGAAGTCAGGACCCAATGCCCCCAGCACATTATGCACAACGGCATCATCACTGAGCACAAGCACGGGGTAAGTAGCCACATAGTTGACCTGCGGTGGAGCAGATACAACGGGTGGATAGAAACCAGGAGGGGGTGATGGCGGACCAGATGCCATATTAGGACCAAAGAATGACAGCTGATCAATGGTCACGATCCTTCCTTCATGCGGAAAACAGGCCACACGAAAGAGGGAGGAGACGAGCGCTCCCATGGCATAGGTGTAATCGCGCCCCAGGAGCAGATGGAAATCCAAGGGGCCTGGAACGACCATCACATCCATATGGACGGTTTTCCCTCCCAAAGTAATCGGTAACCTTGGAAGGATCCCCAACGGCTGACTGGTTCTTCTATTGAATGTCAACAGATTCTGCGTAACAGGCGCAAGCGGCGGCGAACCGAAAGCTTGCCAGGTAGTTGAAGACAAAATACTAACAGAGGCACCTTCGTCTATAATGGTGCTGGGTACAACCAGACCAAGAGCCTGTACTGTGATCTCGAAAGGCACATAAGACAGAAGGCGAAATCCTGCAAATCGATTCCAGTCAAAGGAAGCGACCAAACTACTCGGAGGGGCTACCATCGACAAGCGAAGGTCTTCCCTTGATGTTACGGTAGAAGAAGCCTCCTCCATGACCTCCATCTCGAAGGCGGGAGGAATATCCTCTGGAGCCTCCATCATGGGAGGCGGAGGAGGGGCTTCTTGAAGCACAGGGACAGGAGAATCTTTCTCCAAGTCTGAAGAATCTGAAGAAATCAGAAGGACATGAGGGGTGTGAGATCCACTCTCGACAGAAAAGACCTGGTGCACCGCGAACGGGGCCAGTTCAACCGATCCAACAACCAATGGTTGGTCGGGGACGGATCCGTGAATTTGAATTTCTGGGGGAGTGGGATCGACCAAGGATGACTCTTGACCAATCATAGGATCAGCTGGTAGAGGACTCAAAGAAAGCCGATTATAACCAGGTGGAAGGCGTGGTGTAGAACCGGCTGGGTTGTCCAAGACTTGCTTGGCTTCATCCATATAAGGACAAAGGTGAATGGCATGGTGCCCTTCACACAACTTACAGAGATTGGTGATCTTACCCTGCTTCTTAGAGTTCTTATCAACGGCAGCTGAAGCCGTGCCCCCAACTTGACTCCCGGAAGCCAAAGGCAACGGTGGGCGGCCGTTGGACCATACTTCGAGCACCTTGGGAATGCCAGGGCAGTCTCGAAGAAGATGGTCTCCCGTGCACAACATGCACGGGAACTTGACTTTCCGAGGAGGGTTGGAAGGACTATCGAGAGGAGATTCCTTAGGGACAGTAGCTGTACATTTAGCCTCTCGCTTATCGGACTTCTTCTTCTTAGTCTTCTTCTTCTTCTTCTTATCCACCTGGTTACTCGAATCCAGGCTTTCACCAGGCGAAGTAGAAGATGAGGACGCAGAAACAGGCGAAGAAGGGGAGAGGTCCACCTTGGAATCAACATGATGTTGTTCCGTCGGAGGAACTGACTGAACAGTAACGGAGTTATCCGGGACAACAGAGGTTGAGAACAACCAAACAGGCAACCCAACAGTTAACCCGGGAAGGGACAACGTCGCCATGTAAGGAGCACCAACATTTCCAAAAGGAGAAAAATGACCAGGATTCCCTTCTGAGGGGATTCCTTGGTTGGTGAACTCTGAAAAAGTTTCCATCAAACTCAAAACCAGACACAGGCTGAAAACGAACTAAGACACACGATCAAACAGTGAACAAGCAATGTCTAAACGGGTGTGTAATCGTGGGAGATTGATTTTACCACATTGGAAAATAAGAAATTCTACCGTTTCATGTTTTAAGAGTCGAGAAACGATAAAAAGATGACTCTATCTCTTTCAGAGTTGATACAAGCGTGAAAGGACAAGCGCTTGACGGTCTTTTCAAGTTTAGAGAGTCAGAAAAGACCAAATGACTGCTCAGGAAAAACTAGGCACAAAGGGTGTACCAAATATCCGTGAACTGCAATATACACCTTGGTTTCAAAAATGAAACAGAAATCGACCAAGGACTTTCCGTACGTGCAGGTAGTCTCCCCGAATGCTGTGTTCGGTGTATCACGGGTATAGGGCGGCAGACTCGGCTTCCTTTGGATAAAGGATTGAAAACCTAGAGGGGTCTCCCTTTATATACGCGACGGTACGGGGAGCGCAAGTCCGTACTAGCGCTGTCTAAAGCCAACAGGCGAACGACAGCTGCTAGGTTTAACGACGCCGGAACACGTCTCTAGCCTAGACCTTCTAAATATGTTTTCGTTAAGTTCCAATGCTGCCTTAGGTTAATTGAATAAATTTTATAGTTGATCTTCAATTAAGTTTCAATTTCCAGGCCCTATCGTATGTAGTGTCTCGAAAGACTCCTAAATGCAAGCTATATGCCACAGTGCAACATTTCGTTCGATGAAAACTAGTTAAATAAGAGTTGAGAGCTTTTATACAAATGAAATGAACGGAATACAAACAACAATGTCTCTAATGCAACTAATGCAATTGCACACTTTTCATTCAAACACTAATCACTAGCGATATGGAAAAAGATCACAATTTGCACTAATTAACAAAAGCAAGAGAGATTTTTTTTTTAAATTTTCAATGTTTAATGGCTAATGTGCACTGAAAACAAAAGGAACAATTTGAGAAATGATAACCAAGAGAGCGAAACAAACAACATTCACTCAACAAAGCAAGCAACCAAATCTCCAAATCGACCCAAAGTCCCTCAAAGCAAAGAAAGACTCGAAAACTTCCAATGGACCGTGTGATCTAGGTCCAAAGCAAGGGCAAACGAATTCCGAATGAAGGAATGAACAATCACTCAAAAGACGCAGCAAAAAAATCAAAGACTGTTAAAAGAGCGTGGAGAACCAATCAACAAGTTGACAGGACAATCAAGACACCAAAACTCCCAAGGAGGGCTCGATACACTAAGCCACTAGATGCCCTAGGGCTCAAATCGTGAAATCGGTAGATAGAGGCAAACAACCAAAGGATAGCGGTGAATTCCAGCCAAACAAGACTCCAACACACTCAGACAATCAAGAAATCAAGAAGAAAAGTACTGGTCAAGTCCAGAAAGCTCAAAAATGAAGAAACTCAAAAAAGTCACAGGGGTGGCGCGACTGTGGGCTTGAAACTGGCGCCAGAGGCCAATTGGCGCGAGACAGACAAAGGCAACAAGCGCCAAGTGGCGCGACTATCGGGTTAAAAACCGCGCCAGTCGAGTTCTTCAATAAAAATTAAAAACAAGCTACTCTGAAAGCAGACCAATACAAGCTAAGCAAACCAAGAAGCTAAAATAATGAAAGAATCCAACCCAGAAGGTTCATCAAGCAAGGAGAAACAATCAAGGCGAAACAATCATAAACAAGACAAGGAAGACCGGACGATCCCCAGCGGAGTCGCCAATTTGTTGAGGAGGTAAATCCCCTCTGCGGACAAAGGCGATCCTTACTAGCCCAGTAGGGGTCTAGCAACAAACAAACAATGCTATGACGCAAGCTCCTAGTTACGAATGAAAGACTTGGGATAAGAGCCTACCTGGATTCCAACGCTAGATCTGAAGAAGAGATGTCCCCGTCCTTCATCCCTGGCAGATCACAATCCTTCCACGATCTCCGTGGATGAACACCTGCACACAGAAGAGACGAACAGATACATGCATAGGAACCAGCATACGTAACTAAACATCGGTCAGAAAAGATATTACTCGCATTAACATAATGGAAAAAGGAGTGGAACCATAATCATAGTCATCTATTAAAATGATAAACGAATAGAAGTTACAACCAAGTTCTGACGTTGCAGCCTCCTTCGAACGGGTCTTCGGTCGTCCACGCCTCGCAAAGCTCGCCAAGGGAAAGGGAAACCTCTCTAGAGTCTCGTAAGAATGGTCTCCTCGCTTAAATGGGCCTTAAGGGAAAGAATGGATTCTTTACAACACAAAGGCACTTGGGAATAAGGAGATGCAAAGCTTCAGCACTTCCAGACTAGGTTGCCATGGATTTGAGCAGGCTTTTATAGATGGGGAAGGAGGGAGTTGGGATCCCTATTATTATGGGATTGGCCCTATCAACAAGGAAGGTTCCATGGAAGGTGGCAAAACCACTTCCCTTCCATAGAACTCCCGCAGCCAAACCTCCCAACTTAAGATAGGCAATGGTTGTGAGTTTGTTTGAACTCAACTTCCGCCATCCATATTTAAAAAACAGTCCCTAAAATGGGTGGCGCGATTGCTGCTCTATGACGGAGCGCCAAGTGGCGCGACCTCTTTACAGGATTTCCCTGATTGGCGCGAGCACTGAACTGTCTACCCGCGCCAATGCAAAAAGAGCTGTTTTTCATGGATTTTGCAAGGAGATGTCTCAAGGGGAAATGAAGCTCATACTCGGAGGGATGCATTGATGATGTTTTCAAGGCATGACAGTGTTCACAGGTCACATAATGGGTCCTCCATTGTGCGGGACGGGGAATGGTAGGGACGGTGACAAGTTACTGTGTAACAATGAATTTCCAAATGAAGTCAACCCCATTGTTGAAAAGGTGCCTCGACTTTGATAGGATGTAAGGGAAAGGGAAGGAGTTTTCTTTTTCCATCAAAGATTTGACACTTATGGCAAGACATGACCAAATTTTGAGTGTCTGGGAAAAGGGTAGGCCAATAGTAACCAGATCTAAGAATTTTGTTTGCTGTGGCCTTCCAGTAGAGGTGTCCTCCACATTCTCCGTCATGCAATTCATGCATGATTTTTCCTGCATCATCTTCAAGTAAACATTTAAGCAAAATTCCAACAGCATTTTTCCAATATAATACCCCATCTAAGATGCAAAAACTCAAAGCTTTTTGTTTCAAAAATCTGGCTTTAGTTTTAGACAAAGAAGGAGGGGCATTTAAATATAAAAGCACATAAATAATGTCAGCATACCAAGGAGAATTCAGAAATGTTTCTTCAATAAAAGGAGCAGTAGATTCTTCTATTTCTTCCAACACATCTACCATATTCATGTCTAGTTCTTGGAAGTTAGACTCAGCCATAAGTTTTGCTAATCCTTGCCCTTTAACTAGTTTGGTGGGCCTGATTTCTAAGTCATACTCAAGAATAGTTGCAATCCATTTTCCCCTTTTACCATCAGGGTCTTGACTTAGAATGTCCTTGACAACAATATGTGGGACAAAAGCAATTATGTGAGAGTGTAAAATATAGACCCTAAAGTCTTTTAAAGCTTTCACTAATGCTAAGGCTTGCTTCTCCATGATATTATATTTGAGAGGAGCATCTCTTAAGGCCCTACTAAAGAAGGATATTGGTTGTTCTTGCCCCAAATCATTCTTTTGAAGTAAAACTGCAGCTATTGTATGCTCGGATGCAAAAGAAAAGATATAAAAGTCTTTGGTAAAATCTGGACTAATCAGGACTGGTGTTTGAGTAAGAGCTTGTTTGACCAGTTCGAATGATTGTTTAGCTGGTAAAGTCCATTTTACACCCACATCTTTCTTAAGCATGTTTGTAATGTTTTTTAATAGCTCAGCAAGGTTGGGGATGAACCTCCTCAGAAAATTAATCTTTCCAATGAAAGATTGTAATTCTTTGAGGCTTCTTGGATGGCTGATCTGCAATATGCCATCTATCCTTGTGGGGTCTATTTTGATTCCCTCTTCTGAAATTATATGGCCAAGAATTTTACCTTCTTGGAGATTGAAGAGTGTCTTCTTGGGATTTAATGACAAGCCAAATTTCCTACACTTCTTAAAAACTTTTCTCAAGTGAATCAAATGTTCTTCATCAGTTTTTGAGAAAACGGTTATGTCATCAAGGTAAATGATTATGAAATAGCCAATATCTTCAGAAAATGCTATGTCCATGGCCCTTTGGAAGGTGGCCCCTGCATTCATTAGTCCGAAAGGCATTTTGACATACATAAAGGTGCCCCATGGTGTGGTAAAAGCGGTTTTGATTTGATCACTTGGGAGCACTAACACTTGGTTGTAACCTGAGAACCCATCTAAGAGTGATATCCTTTTTGACCCAACTACCCTCTGAAGTATATGGTCCATCTTGGGTAAGGGGTAGTTGTCTTTTAAAGAAGCTCTATTTAAATTTCTGAAGTCGATACAGAGCCTGATTTCTCCAGTCTTTTTTCTAACAGAAACTAAGTTTGATACCCATTCTGAAAATCTAATGGGTACTATGATCCCAGCATCATGCATCTTTTCAATTTCTGCCTTAACTAGGGGTAATAAAACAGGGTTGATTCTCCTTAGTTTTTGTTTGAATGGCTTTTGATTTTCCTTCAAGGGAATCTTGTGCTGAATGATGTTGGTATCATAAGACTTCAGATCTGTGTATGCCCAAGCAAACACATCTTTAAACTCTTTGAAAAGTTTTATGTATTGCGATTTTATGCGAGCTGGGAGAGTGCTGGATAGTTTGATCATCTTGGGTTCTGCTAGACTGCCTATGTTATGCTCTTCTACGTTGGTTTCCACAGGCTCCATTATCGGTTCTTTGGCTACATCGTTAAAATCGAAAAGGTGTTCTAAAGATGTGAGACCTATTGGAATTTGATCATTTTTGCATTGTAAAACTTCCAAGTCTTCTTGGTATGCGTTTTCAGTTATCTCCGCTTCAAAAGGATTCTCATAATGATTTATATCAGCAGAATATGTCATTTAAACTTCTGGGATTTGTTCAATATACAAACAGTTTTCTTTATGGCTGGTTTCTAATATCGGTATGCTGAAATCGTTTTTTGACTTCAAGAAATCATCTATGTGTTTGTCAGATTAAAACACTTGCCAGTGATATTCGTTATCAGGCACAGTGGGCCTGTGTTTTACCTTTACACGGATTTTTTCATTTATCTCCAGTATTTGGCAGTTGCTGGCATTGAAGGCGAGTTCATTTGCTAGATGATTCAGTGCTCTAGGGATGAAAATGAGTTCATCTTTTTCAAAGGTTTTCAATAGACCAAGGGCAGCATTCTGATATTCCCTAAGCCTTGGATTTCTAGCTGGGTATTCTCCTTTGATTTGTTTTATGATAAGTTCAGAATCTCCTAAGATCGATATCTTCTGGGCTTCTAATTGTTTAAGCAATTGTAAGCCTAGGAGAAGGGCTTCATACTTAGCGATATTGTTAGTGCATGGGAAATCCAATTTTTATGAAAAAAATTGATTTGTATTTTGAATCCAAACACCTGCCCCTGCGCTTGTTTTATTACAGGATCCCTGAAGTTTATTGTCCAAAGTATATTTGCCTCATTTTCATTTTCTTGTAGCTGTCGATTGTTAATGTTTTGAATTTGATTCGAGGGAAAATTTGATTGTTCTGGTGAACTAATTGGGTCTATGCTTTCCTTATCTTGTTGGGTGATTTCATCTTCATTACATAAGATAAAGGAATCTAAACTCGATTTAATTGAATAGATTGGAGAGTTGTTTGGTTTGTCTATGTTTCTCACCATGTACTTCATGTGAGATTCCCTGTATAATCTTCTGTTTTGGTTAAAAACAAGGATGGTGGCATAAGACATGTCCATTTGAAGGCTTCCCTGAAGTTTGGCTCCCCATGATCTTGATAAGAGCATGCCATACTTAGGGGGAATGTCAGCTACAACTATGTCCATTACTAGACTCTTAGCAGGGATTTGAGCTAGATTAACACATAAATCTTTGATTAAACCCAAACATTTGACTCTGCTTGAGTCAAAGGAATACAAATCTTTGTATGGTTTAGTAATCTCTAAGCCTAAGCTTTCCATTACCACCTTGGGCATTAGATTGTGTGAAGCTCCCGAATCTAACATGGCGTTGTGTAAAATTTTCTCGTGTATGCTCAAGCTAACATAGAAGGGAGGGACAACCCCTTCTTGGTATTTTCCTTCAACTTCTGGACCAAACAACAACTCAGGTTTGTCATCTGTCAAGTTTAAGGTGTCAGTATCACTTCCTAGGTTCAAAGCTTTCAAAACTTGGTTTTTGTACACTTCTTGGGTTACTAGTTCAGCTAGGGGAATGGTAATTTTTATCTTAGCAATCTCTCCCTCAAGGCTGAAAGGAACAATTGACTTGTTCATATTTACATCTGTCTTTTCAATTGAATTCTTTTCAGCAATTTTGATTTGCTGAACCTTGTTTGGACTGGTAATTAGGACAGTTTTGTTAGGACCACTAGCTGAAGTGCTAGGGGTACTCTGCTCAACATTCGGCTGGACACTTTTGTCTTTGTTTATGTCTGGTTTCTTGGTCAAAATGTTGGTTTTTTCGGCTGTCTTTTTGGACTGATTTTCTGTGTTTTTCTTGATGGCAGTATTAGTGTTCTTATCCTTTGAATTATCTATGTTCCCCTTGCTCCTAAGATCGTATTGTTTATGCACCTCCATGATTGCATTTTCAAAACCCAATCTATAGTCATCAGAATCTTCATAGGTGTTTGTATTTTGATCATAAGAGAAAAAACCTTGTTCTTCCTCAGTGAGGAAAACATCATCTCCACTGTCTGATCCAATCAAGTTTACATGAGATTCTTCCAACCTTTCTAACTCCCTATCTTCCTCATATTGATCTACATAGTTCTGTTGGAAGGGAGGTCTAATCTGTTGGTCACTTTCCTTTTGCTTGTCTTGATTGTTTTCTCTTCTATAATTCTGATTTCTATTTCTGTTTTGGTTATTTTGAGGTTCTCTTGGTGGCAGTCTCTCATTCAAATTGATCTTTTCAAGCATCCTCTCCATCACCTTCACTAGGTTGTCAATTTTTGTGTCAGAAGCTGAGGTTGAGGGTAGTAGGTCATCATTATAAGTTACCCTCTTCTCTAATCTCAACCTATTTCTTTTCTCGATTATGTTTGCTTCTACACTCAAAGCTCCTTTCTGCATGTCTTCTAAGGTTAAGTAATCTCTCCCCCTTAACTCATAAGTCATTTCAGCATCAAGGCCTTCGGGATACCTTACCAAGGCCATGCCTTGAGGAGGTTTCATGTGAGGTGGGAGAGCGTTGTAAACACTATTGAACCTAGTGGAGTAATCATGGACACTCTCCCCTTTATTTCTCTTGAGGCTGCTATACTCTGCTAGTATTTGGAGAGGGTTCCTTTTGAGTTCCCATTTGTTGATAAATGTTTGATGCAAGGCAAGGAGATCATTTATGTTATTACGAGGTAAGTTTTTAAACCATTTCTTTACATCTCCTCCTAAACTTTGGGTGAAGATCCTCATCTTCACAGTTTCTTCTTCTATCTCCATGTAATCAAATGCATCTTCCATCATATCTACATTATGTTGGGCTGTTGTAGACTCTTTTCTAGTGAAGTGAGGGATTTTGGATTGGTAATCATTTGGTAAGAGAAGTAGAGATTGTGGTAAGACTAATGGGGCATACCATGTTTCCATGGCTGGAAATAAGGGTGGATTTACAAGAGGTGGGTTTACAAAAAATGGCTAAAATGGAGTGTTTTGAATAGTGGTAGTATGAATTGGAGTGGAATAAACACTTGGGCCAACAAAATGATTTTGAGCAGATTTGTTATGGAAAAGGCTAAAGTGATGAAGAAGCTAGGAATCAGGAGGAGTGGAAGGTGAGGCTTCTCTACTAAAGCGTTGTTGAAAATCTGCAAAGTTAAGGTCAGTCTTGTTTAAATCACCTTGAGATCTAGTTCTAAAGATGTTATGTGTATGATGTAAATCAAAGTGTGAATCTTCTAAGACAACAAGGTTTTCGAGGATGAAATTTGTTCTTAAGAGGCTCCTATTAGTAGTTGATTTTCCAGGGTTAGAAATTTGTCATAGAATTCTCTCAGGATTGTCAACGATTAAAGGAGGATTCGGGTCTGGATGGGATCTAGTGTTAATCCTATGTGAAGCCAGATTGTTTTTTCCAAAATGAGAGAGGTTAAGGTTTTAGGGACTGTTTTTGGGAATTTTACCTCTCACGATGTCTTTATCTAGTAAGGGACTAGGCTTCTAAACTTCTTCAAGGCTATTTAACACAGTCCTAAAGAGATCTAGGAACCTATATGAGTAATAGGCCTACTGGGGCTAGTGGAGTCGCCAGGTGGAAACTTTTTAGCTTTTATGAAGGTAAGATATTGGATGGTTCCACCACCATGCTTATTGTGAAGCTAAACTGAAATATTTTGGGTTTTTCTGAGTTTCTATGGTTGTTTGAAAGACTAATGAGTTTATAAGAGCCTGCTAGGCAACTATGAACTTAGTGGTCCCACCGTGATCGCCATTATGTTGGTGTCCCGTGTTTTGATAGTTTGGCAAATCAAAATACAAGGAAACATCAGAACCAATCTTTAGAGTTCCAGGATCTACTCCTCCTGTTCTCAGAGAGGGATCTCTCAAATTTTTTTTTTGCAAAGGTTTATCTTGTGTGCTTAGAGTATGGATTTTATAATATTTTCTGCATTTTGCAGGTGTTTGATGGTTTTTCCATTATATAAAGGCCGAAGGCCAGGAATGATGATTCATATGCCTTCAATTCATAAAAGAGAACCATTCACGGGGCTCTACTCCACGTTTCGTCATTGTTTCATGAGGCATTGATGCCATTTGAGCCCTGCGCAGCCTGCACATCAACAAGACACTGTGTTATTAAATCACGATTAAAAGAATATCAGTGTTGAAGACAGAATGCAGCAGAACAGAAGATTGAAGACATATTTGTGGGGATCACGACTAAAAATTGATTATCAAAAGCCTAATCCCCCAAATTAAAACACAGTTAAAAGAAAAACATAATTGTTCAATCAGATAGAAAGGCCTCCACCACCACATCTAAGGCAAATTGATTCCTCCCAGCTACCACAGTGCCACCTGTAACCACAAGCATACAAGTAGAGGCCGAAGTTATTGATCAAACGAAGATATTTGCCTCAACACAGCCAGAGAGTTAATTCTGCCAGAGAATTTAATGCACAAAATAGCAACAAAGTTACTTTAATATAAAACAGAGCCTCAAAGGTCAACAAAAGCTCCCACCGAGCTTAATTCATAAATGTAAATCAATTAATACAATAACACACCTGTAAACTTCTCCATCGAGCCCCTTAAAGGCCAAGAAGTCATTAATCTGTATTAATTGTCCTGAGAGATATTTTATCAGATCTTACCTCCTCATTCTTCTATAAATACTGTTGTAGAAGATGAGAAATGGTGGGTTGTTGGTTGATCAATAGTTGTAATATTGGAACTCTCTGAAATAATACATAGTCTGTTGAAGTTGAAGAAGAAATTGAAGTCTTGAAGCCCTGATGATGTTGTTGCATGCTTGTTTCTGTGAAGGCTCTATCATTGGATCCATGAGCTTGGTTGTTGGTGAAGTATTCTGAACTGTTTAATGTTTTCCCCTATTTTCATTTTGTTCCATGATTTCTCACTACAGTAGGTTGAAATTTTTAGGCTAAGAAATGACTCTTGGAAGCACCTTAGACCTGTTCATCCTTCACTGTTTCATGTTTTCTTCTGCTTAAGTATTTTAGAGTCTTTAACCTCTCTCTTGAGTCTTCATGCTTGTTTATTTCCTTAATAGTTCGAACAGTTGGTTTCAGCATGATTTATGGTTCTCCCTGCTTGTTTGTTGCCACTTAAAGGCCATTTTTTAACAGAAACGGGTAGAGAGATATATTAAATTCTGGCCAAATTGCCTCAAAGCTGGTTACAAAATGCTAAGCAAGTTTCAAATATCTCCGATACTAGGATCAGAGTGTCTTTTTCTTTGCTAGCCCAGAGGTTCTTACAAACAATTTTCCTGGCAATCGCCTCTATCTTCCCCACTTTAAAAATGCAGATAAATTGCTCCAATAAAAGGCTGTAATACATAATTGACAGATAATTAGGGAATGGGGTCCCAACCTTCTACTCCATCTCTGAGGATGACTCTGAGGGGGAGGTGAACAACTTTATTAGCTTCAACGTCAGCATCTTTATTATTGTCTCTCTTGACATGGAAGAAATTCAAGCTCTGGAAGGATTTCATCAGGGTTCTTATTCTGTTGATCAGTCTGGCCAATCTTAGATCAGAAGGGGAAGAACAGTCAACAATGGTTTTTATGATAGACTGGGAATCTCCCATCACAATTGCATCGCCGATACCAAGGGAATTAAGTTGCTTAAGGCCTTGGAGAAGGGCCAGGGCTTCAACTTGTATGCTAGTATTGAAGCCCACTCCCCAGGCATATCTAATAACAATGTTTCCATCTGCTTTTTTAACTACTCCACCAGCTCCGGAGCTGCCCAGATTTCCTTTCGCTGCCCCATCGAAGAAGATAATGATATGTGCCTGCTTTGTGCAAAAGGCCAAGAAATCAGTAGCGTTAAGTCTAATCTGCCAAGCATTGAGAGGAGGGAGAGGTCTGATAATATCGACGAAGCGGAGACCAAGAGAATCACTCCAAACAACGTCATGGTCTCTCAAGCCTGCCCCGTCCAGATGATCACCAAGACACTCCTTCAGCTGGCTTTTAATGTTAACCCAAACAATCTTGTGGTCTCTTTTCTTAGCTCTGAAGATCCTCTGATTCCTTTCCAACCAGGTATGCCAGCAAATCAGTTTAGGGAGAATGCACCAGGCGGCTTTGATATGAACATTATGAGGAGAGCCTCCTGGGTACAAACTCAAACAGTTCAAAAACAGGTCGGGAATGCTAGTTGGGAGGACGATGTCCAGACTCCAAGGGCCTAAGGCCTCATTCCAAAGGTCTATCACAAAATTGCAATTGAGCATCAGGTGCGCAGCAGACTCTGCGTTATCTCCACACATCGAGCAACGAGAGGGGCCTAGATAACCTCTTCTCTGCAATCTATCATCTGTCAAAATTCTCTGATGGCAAAGGAGCCAACAGAAGGAGTCAATTTTGGGCAGCGAAGACTGGGACCAAACCCCTTTCCATGGTTTCGGATCTGCAGGGACGTGGGGATTGATGAGATTTGCCTGTAGCCCTGAGAAACAATATAGCATCCAGGGGTCGGACCCCAACCTCGGGCATCCAATTTTCTGTTGTTCAAGGGAGCCTTGCCGTTTAAAAAGGCTAGGAAGATTGCAAACTCTTTGGACAGGACCTGGGGCACCTCGATGTTAATCCAGCTATGCCATTTACCGTTTTCCCAATTGGAAATATCCCACAAAGTAATGTAGCCTGCTCTATGCATCCAGTCCTTCAGCAGATCCAGAGATCGATCATCAACCAGAGGATCACAACCCATAATACGATCCTCCCAGATTCTAATTTGCTTGCCATTGCCAGGAATCCAGTGTGCATGTTGGGTTATTATGGAGGAGGATTTAGCACAGAGCTTTTGAATTATCGAGCCATATTTTGCTACGGGCTGGTCCAAACACCTTTTCCTCTGTCCACGAAAGTACTTCTTCCACAAGGCGAGCTGTGCCCACCCCGGTTTTGGGGCAATAATCCTCCAACTCAGCTTAGCTCCCAACGCAATGTTCTGCGTGCAGATATTCTTAAAGTTCAATCCGCCTTCTAATTTGGGCATGAAGATTTTGTTCCAGCTTATTAAGGGGATTTTCTTTTCGTTAGCTTTCCCGCCTTTCCAAAAGAATTTTCTAATGTGATCCTCCATTTTCTTCATAATTCCAACCGGAGCCAGCATCACAGCAAACTGATAGATGGGAAGGTTGTTTAAAACTGCTTTAATAAGCACAGTCTTACCAGCCAGATTAAGCCAGTTGTATCCCCAGGAATGGATCTTGGAATCAAACTTTTCCAGCAGGGGTAACCAGTCTCTGCTGACAGGACATTTTTGAAAAATTGGGAGACCCAAATACTTGAAGGATGTCCAAGACGAGGATGCTGCGAAGCCAAAGCAACAGGAAATGGCTTGCATCGTGATGGCAGGGGTATTCCAGCAGTAGATATTGCATTTTCCTTTATTGAGACTGCTTCCTGAGTCTTGACAGTAATCGTCAATCACTTCTTTAAATCTTTTGGCAGAGGACACTGAGGCAGCACCCAGTAAGAGGGAATCATCCGCAAATAAGGCATGGTTTATATTGTTGACTCCTCTCGCAATATTCAGGCCCATTAGATCTTGCTCCTGTTGTTTTTTGTTCAAAAGGAAGTTGAGGACAGAGGCTTGGAGGACAAAGAGCAGAGGGGAGAGAGGACACCCTTGTCTCAGAGCTCGAGAAGCTTTGAAGAAGTCTGTGGCCCTCCCATTCACCAGAGGGGCAATCCAAGGCTCACTGATACAAGCCTTAATCCAATTAATGAATTTGGGACCAAACCCAAATTTGCGCAGGACAGCCAGCAGAAAACTATGTCTCACTCTATCGAAGGCGTTTTCAAGATCTAACTTGACAACCATTCCTTTCTCTTTGCGAACCACACTGGAGTGAATCGCCTCTTGGACCAGGATAAAGTTATCCACAATCTGCCTACCCTGAATAAAGCCTCCTTGATTCTCCGGTATGATGCCTGGAAGGATGATTTTTAATCTGTTAGCAATAACCTTCGTAATCAGCTTGTAGCCTATGTTACAGAGGGAGATTGGGCGAAACCTTCTGAAGGTGTTGGCGCCTTTCTCCTTGGGGATGAGGGCCAGAAAGGCCGAATTAGTGCTTCCCCCAATCTTCTGACACTCTTGGGATTTCCGAATCATTCTGCATAAGTCTTTCTCCACAATCTGCCAACAGAACTGTAGGAATCTGGCAGTAAAACCGTCAGGACCTGGGGCCTTATCCGGTTCCATTGCAAAGAGGGTGCTTTTTATTTCATTGTTAGTGATCTCAGCTTCCAGGAGTTGGTTGTTTCTAACAGAAATGATGGTGGGCACCTCGTTCACAAGGATAGAATCATGACACAAATCCTCCTCTTCACTATAGAGATTTTTGAAGTGAGAGAAGGCAGCATTTTTTATGCTTTGGATATCTCTATACGTAGAGTTCTCAACTTTAATTTCAGAGATAGAGTTGCGGCAAATGCGGGCCTGAGCTTGCTTATGAAAGAAGGATGAGTTTCTATCTCCCGCCTTGAGCCACAGACTGCGGGATTTCAGTCTCCAATATTCTTCCTCAGCCAAGCTAGCTTTGAGGAGCATTTGCTGAAGATTAGCCTCCTTGTCAAGAATTTCTTTAGTGATCTCAACGTTTTCCGAAACCAGGTGATGCATCTCAAGACGTTGTTGTAACAACTTCCTTTCCACAGCGGGGTTAGGTAAGGTTTTGACCCAGTCTTTAAGAACAACTTTGACTCTCCTAAGTTTCTCCTCCCAAACAAAGAATGCAGAGCCTTTGACTGGGATCCTCCAGCTTTCTTTTATCAGAGGCAAGAAAGACTATTCCTTGACCCAATGAGAGTTGAATTTAAAAGGAATGGGACCTTGATTCAAATGTGCCAGCGGATCCAGTTTAATGGGGCGATGGTCAGAAACACTACAAGGAATAATTTGCATTCTAATCTCTAGACCAAGAAGAAGAAAAGAACTTTGAACAAGGAATCTGTCTAACCTTGTAGCGATATGTCCCAGGCCGATTCTTTTGTTTGTCCAAGTGTATTTTCCGGATAGAGGCTTAATGTCTATCATGTCCCAGTCTTGGAGCAGCTCCTCAACCCATTCCCGCGCCGGGTCCCTAACTATGCTTCCTCCCCGTTTTTCTGACAATGATAAGGTGAGATTTAGGTCCCCAGCTATAATTATGTTTTCCAAATCTTCAGCTTCTGCCAGACCTCTGATAGAATCCCAGCAGTTCTTCTTCTCCCCTACGCTGATAGGAGCGTACACATTGAAGAGGGAGAAGGTCACATCTGTTTCTACGTGCTGCAGTTTTGAGAACAGCCAATGGGTGTTTTTAAGTTCTTTGATCTTTATGAATTTGTTAGCATCCCAAATAGTGCCCAGCCCACCTGAAGCTCCTCGAGCTGAAACTGCTTGCCCTTCACTTTTCTTCCATAATTTCTTGCCTATCTGGAGGAAGGCATAGTCCTCCATTTTGGTCTCCTGGATAAGGAGCAGATCGGGAGATTCTGATCTAATCAAGCTTCTTAAGGCTTCCTCTTTTATTCTACTCCCCATGCCCCTACAGTTCCAGGAGACGATCTTCATCACTTGTTTTTAGAATTTTGAGCTCCTCTGGAGCTCTGGGTCTGATTTCTATTCTTCTTCGGAGTATGTGCCAAGAGTTTCTCAAGGGTAGGTTGGCTTCCCTGAAGTTTTTCTTTGTAGGTCTCTTGCTCTCTTTTTTCCCGAGTAGATTTTCGGCCTCTCATTGATCTTCTAGCCGAGGTTTGCGAATCACCTATTTCCCCTTCTTCTTCTGAGGCCTCCGAGCTTTGCACTTCCTCAACCTCCTCTGTGGGTGTCTCTTTTGTCATGTCTGCATTACTGTCGGTTTGATTTGATCCCGAGGGGGACTCTTTTTGGGGTGATCCTTCTTTCTGCATCTCTAACTCTTGAGTGTCTTCTTTTGCTGAGCTTAACTGGGCAAATTTATTTCCTTGGTCTTCCATGAGAGGTGTTTGGATCCCAGAGCCTACCTGGGGCCCTTTACCATTCATGTTGCCAGTTCTAGAGGGTTTGTGGGCAGTTTTGGTCCTTTTGACCTGAGTCCAACCCTCCTCTTTACCTTTCTCCACTTCGCTGTTCTTAGGACATCCTCTGGCAAAATGACCGTAGACATGACATTTCCGGCATTTGAATGGAAGTTGTTCGTAGTCCAAATTTTGCACATGTGTCCAGCATCCAACTTTAATCTTTATTGCCTCAGGCAGGCCAACCTCAAGGTCGACTTCAACGCAGATTCTAGCACAGTTGAATTGATCCTTACTGTTTTCTCGATCAATGTATTTGCCCAAGGTATTTCCGATGTGCTTAAGAGACTCGTCATTCCAGCAATGTACTGGCAGATTGGGCAGCCTAACCCACACAGGAACGGCCGTAGGGACGTCCACTGCTGGATCAAAGTCGGGCGTCCACTTATTGAGGTACAGTCCCTGAGGTCCCATGAAATAGGGACCGTTACGGAATATCAGTTGCTTATCATCTTTTTCAGAGAATTCAAACAGAAAGAAACCCTTGCCCAAAAAATATGAAGTGACTCTGCCTTTAATCAGCGGCGCCCAGTTTCTAGAGACCCAGTTCTCCGTAGATTTGGGGGAGGGCCAGAGCCCAGTGAACTGACCCACCAAAGCCCGCTCAGCGAGAGAAAGGGTGACCTGAATCGGGCCCTCCGGAGGGAGCGAAATCTCAGGAATGTCATCTAAACGTTTCACAAACTTCGAAGCCTCGGAAGCTTTCTTTTTAGGGAGGGATAACACGAGGTTGAGGAAGGCCTCAGCTTCATAATTAGGAGGCAGAGGGGGCTCCATTGGAGTAGCACCGCCTAGGCTTGAAACGAGCTCACACCAAACCCTGCAACCAAGACATGGAACTACGAATCAAAGCGGCAGAGGAAGAGGCCCAAAGAGAGGGCCAAAGCCCGCAAAAAGACACCACTCTGAGCAAGGGGTCGCGATCCAACAAATGAAGAGCAAGGCGGGAAGGAAGGCGCCGCGCACAGAGCTTGTGGGAATGAAAAGCGTCGCGCACGGCCGAAGACGCGGTCGGGGCTCCCAGCCCCGACGACGAGCGGGGAGGCCACCGTCGAGCGAGGGCGCATCCGCGAGGAAATTGCGGTGCGCGGTGAAGCGGTAGGGTTTGCGAGGCTGGCAGCAATGCGGCAGCTTAGCTGGCGGAGTTACGATGGTATCAGGACCGTGTCTTTGAGCCTTGATCGCACCCTTTGCCACTTAGAACATTTATTAGTCTCCTTGAAGTTGTTGTTCTTTGTTTACAATGAGTCAAGGAGGTCTGTTCTGATCTTGCCCTTTGTCCTTGCTTAAGAAATTGGCTTAAAGGTCGTTATAATTGTGATCATAGATGTATTTAGGTGTTCCCTCTTCTATGACTACAATTATCAGTGAATATTTTATGTTTTCTAAGTCATTTGAAATAGAATCTTTGAGGAAATAGGGTGTTCCCCGAATCTTAGATTTCATTTTGAAAGTTGTCTTGAAGTCATTATTTGCTAAAAGAATGTTTGTAGAATTTATGGTTAGCCCTGTCTATCAAATATTTCTTTATTGTTCAAGTTATGTTTTCAAGTTCCCTTCGTTGAGAATCAAATTTCTCTTTCCAAATCATTGATGTCCATCTCATTCCAAAACCAAAGGATCCTGCGGCCAAGTTAGATTTTCCCTTTGATATCCCATATCCATTGATGAGTATGTTATGACCTCTTCTTGACTCCATTTCCCAATGAACCAGATGTTTCTCCATTCTATATATCTTTGCTAGACATTCAGGCACTACTATGCCAACCCAATAACAAACAACAAAAAAACACACCATATACAACTAGTCTAAAATCCATATGCTAAGCACACAAGATAAACCTTTGCAAACAAATATTTGAGAGATCCCTCTCTGAGAATAGGAGGACTAGATCCTGGAACTCTAAAAATTGGTTCTGATGTTGCCTTGTCTTTTGATTCGCCAAACTATCAAAACACGGGACATAACAAGTGTAAGCCAAAATAACCTCATTTCAGCAGAGGTCATGAAGTGGCTCGGCCTACCAACCACAACACACCCGCAACTGTATACCATCGGGTGGCTTCACCAAGGAATAGATCTTCATGTCAGATAGTAGTACCACCTTCAGTACAACATCAAGCCCTTCATAGATGAGGTATTGTGTGATGTTGCTACTCTTGACATGTATGATGTATTATTGGGCCAACCATACTTGTGGAAGCGACATGTTGTGTATGAGTCTAGACCTCGTTTTGTTATTATTACTTTGGGAAATAAATTCCTTTGCAATATATTGGAGGTAGTACACCTCTTGTCACATCTCTTTGATTCTTTTTATAGAAAACATTAACGGTAAGATTATTTCCCAAACTAAAATTTATTTCTATTACAATTCGCCCACGGGGAAAGAATAATATATATTATGTACAACACTCAAACGGTGTAAAAAAAGTGGCATCGACAAATGGACAAAGTTGTCGAGGAATACAAGGACATTTTCTTCTCACCCACAAAGGTTCCTCTGCATTATCAGGTCAAGCACTCTGTTGATATGAACCCAGACATGTCGCTGCCTGATGTTTTTATACCTCATGCAACCACACAGACAAAATCCACACGGGTATTGTCTGACGTCTGCCAACAGGTCCACGACATCTTGGAGAAATCCAATGTCAAGTAAAAGCAGCGCTAGGATCAACATCGAGTGCCACACAAGTTCCAAGTTGGCGACACATTTTGGTTACATTTGCAGAAGGAGTGCCTCTCTGAACCCCACTGCAAGCTACGCCCACTTCAAAGAAGGCCAAATCCTTCACTAGGGAAAGTGGTTCACCAGGGACCAGGTTCAACAAAAATTTCCCCACCTCATGGAGGCTCTGTACACAATGGGGGCCATTTCTTTCTAAGGGGGGAGGAGTGGTCCAGGTAGATATTGGTGGCAACCCGCCTATTCCACCTAATCAGTTTCATCAGTTTTCTTGTTTACTATTTTTAGTAGTTTTTCAGGTCATGAACCTCCGGAGCCGTTTTGAGACCCTAAATGGCAAAGTCCTCAGGGAGATCTTTCCAATGAGGTATTATACGTGCCAAATAGAGATACTATGACCAAGTTACGACCCCGGGAAGTTGGCAGCGCAACTAACCCCAACGGGGCCCATGAACTCTTGGTGTTACATCTCCTCGGGTTAGGGATTTATCCAATTGTTCAATAATAAAAAGGCCCTTGAGCCTCATTGTAACACACTTCAAAGGCACGTAGCTGCCACATCTCTTCTCAGAGATAAGCTACTAGCTAGTTTATTTCCATTATGTTTGTAAGCCACTATTTCAGTCATTTGATATTAATGAAATGAAGTTTTATTTCTGCTACAGATCTGTATTTATATTTATTTATGCATTTTATTTCATTCCTGTATAAATCCATATTCAGGTTACAGCACCATGAGGGTTTGAAACATATTTCAATTTCAATGTTTTGTAGCAATATTCAGTAAAATTCACGCAAGTGCCACGGTCTCCAAAAATCATATTAGAGAGTGAAAAATATATCATTTGAAATTATTTAATATTATCTCAAATGGGTTTTTTACGGAATTTGATTTCGTTTCTCAGTTTGAGAGATATGAGCAATTGAAGTTACACCTATCTGGAACACTGCGTCGCCGCGCATCCTATGAGTTTTTGGAATCATTTTTTCTCACCCCACAATTCATTTGCATTCAAGTGTATCATATCAATGCTGAAATTTCTATTCAAATACCTCATTCATTGCTTTGACGGAATTTGATTCATTGCCTATAGCATAAGTTATCGGCAAAGTTGCGTGAAGGTCCATTTTGGCAAGATGCAGATCGAAGCACTCTGTGTAGTGTAGGTTTCATGACTATTTCCATAGAGTTGGGGTTTAACCAAAAGTGAAATTAGATGTGAACCTTTTATATTTGGTTGAAGGTAAATTATTGATTATAGTATTATATGTCGATGATTTAATTATAACATGTGATGAGATGCTGATAAAATCTTGCAAAGAGGATCTGGCAAGATAATTCAAGATGAAAGATATGGGGCTCATGCATTATTTCCTTGGTTTGGAAATTTGGAAAGGAAATGGGGAACTATTTGTCTCCTAGGAAAAGTATTCCAACAAGATACTAAAGAAGTTTCACATGGAGAGAATCAAACCCATGGAGACTCCTATAGGAGGGAATTGGAGGAAGGAAGATGCTACTTAAGGTGAAGTGGTAGAAGCTACCATTTATAGGAACCTTGTGGGTTCACTTATGTACTTGGTGAACACACAAAAAAACATGTGTTATGTAATTAACCATATTAGTGAAGCAATGGTTAAGCCAACCAAAATCTATTGGAAGGCAGCCAAACATGTTTTGAGATACCTTAGAGGCACCACTCAGTTTGGTTTTGGTACTGACGGACAGAGGGTGTGAAGCTTCAAGACTTCATAGATGCGGGTGGTTAGAGTCCATGCGAAGAGAAGAGCACATCGGGGCATCTTCAATATTCGGTCAATTGCGAGTTTCTGCAGTACATCGGGGAAGCATATATTAGTTGCACTTTCTATGATTGGCAGGCGGGCAGGTAATGGTTGCTAGTCAAGCGACTTGGCAAACTATACGGATGAGGAAGATATTTTTGAGTTGTTTGGTCAACGGATGGATCCACGGTGATTTATTCGACAACCGAGTTTCATCAAACTCTCGGTTAATCCTTTTTCATTATAGGTCCAAGCATATCGACATTTGGTATCACCATCTCGGTGT